>PVJD01006864.1:0-92100 GCA_004026545.1 Mormoops blainvillei
AAGTGTAGAGTGGCAGCCACAGACAGTAGACCCCTGAAAAGAGTGGACTAGACTCTTGAGGAGAGACTAGGGAATGGAGACTTTAGGGAGAGAACTGAGAGAGTAGCCTCCATGATACTGGTCCTCAATCATGCCCCATAAGGCAGCAGCCTTTGAGCTCACACTCCCCTCTGAACAGCAGCAGCCTGAGGAAACATTAACCCCAACCCCTGAAAGGATTCTGCCCCATGCTGTGGTGCTTAAGCCTGACTGCTGAGTGCAGGGTGACTAGATTAACCACTGAAGGAGACAACCACAGACAGTACATCCCAGGAAGTCTCAAACAGACTGCCTAAGGTCAGATAGGGTCAACATCTTACATCACCAGAGGTGGATCCAGAAAGAAAAACCAGCAGTAAATACTAGAGGCTACCAAGATGAAATCCCCTGTGGTCTTCTCCATGATTTGCAATATTTTCTTTACTACATAGCTTTTTAACATTCATTTCTTGTCCATCAAGCTGGTGTATATTAAGTCACTAGATTTTATACTATAGTTTATTTCTCTCTTTTCTTAGAATAGTCTTAATCTCTTTAAGCCTCACTAATACTGCTTCATTTGCTATTGATAGTGGGATTGTAGGGGGTATTTATTTTTGAGGCCATAAGTTTGTTTCCTGGGCTTTGTGATTTAGCTGAGGCAGTCAAATAATGGGAAGACAAAGAAAAAACCTCCAATCAAAAGGAAAGGAGGAATCCTCAGAAGGATTACTAAATGAAATAGAGGCAAATAAACTACCAGATATTGAGTTCAAAACAATGGTTATAAGGAAGCTCAATGAAGTCAGTGAGCTCAGTGAGAGTTACAAAAAACTACAGTGAAACTATGAGGAACTTATTGCAAATTATATCAGCATGAAAAAGGACATAGAAGCTATCAACAAGAACCAAGAGGAAATGAAAAATACAATTTCTGAATTGAAAAACACAATAGATGAAATCAGAAGCAGACTAGATGAAGCAGAGGATCGAATCAGTGAGCTGAATGACATGGCAGAAAAAAACTCCCAGAAAGAGCAAAAAAATGAAAAAAAGGCTCAAAAAGAATGAAGAAGGGTTAAGGGAAATGCAGGACCACATGAAATGTAATAAAATCTGTATAATAGGGATACCTGAAGGAGAAGAAGAAGAGCAAGGGATAGAACACCTGTTTGAAAAAGTAATGATGGAAAACTTCCCTAATTTGAGGAGAAACAAAGTCACACAAGTCCAGGAAACACAGAGGGTCCCAGTCAAGAGGAACCCAAAGAGACCCACTCCAAGACACAACATAATTAAATTGGCAGATATCAAAGACAAAGAGAGAATCTTAAAGGTAGCAAGGGAGAAACAGGAAGTGACATACAAGGGAGCCCCAAAAAGGCTAGCAGCTGACTTCTTCACAGAAACACTACAGTCCAGAAGGGAATGGCAAGAAATATTCCAAGTCATGAAAAACAAAGGCCTGCAACCAAGACTGCTCTCCCCAGCAAGGCTCTCAATTAAAATGGAAGACAAAATAAGGATTATCTCAGACAAAAGAAGGCTACAAGAATATACCTCTACCAAACCATCATTGCAAGAAATACTAAAAAGATTGCTTTAAGAAGATGAAGAAAAAGAGTGAGAGAGGGAGGCACACAGATACAAAGGGAAAAAATGAATAAGAACCTATTAATAATAACTTTAAATGTAAATGGATTAAATGCTCCAATTAAAAGATAGAGTAGCTGAATGGATAAGGAAACATGACCCTCACATATGCTGCTTGCAAGACACCCACCTCAGAACAAAAGACCTACACAGACTGAAAGTGAAGCATTGGAAAAAAAAAAATTTCAAGCAAATAGGCAGGAAAGAAAAAAAAAAACAACAGGATAGCAATACTTATACCAGATAAAATAGACTTCAAAACAAAGGCTGTAAAAAGGGTCCCAGAAGAACACTTCATAATACCCAAGGGAAGAGTCCATCAAGAAGACATAAACATTGTAAACCTATATGCACCCAACATAGGAATACCCAAACATATAAGGAAAATCCTGGAGAACTTCAAGAAAGATATAGATAGCAACACATTTATAGTAGGGAATTTTAATACCCCACTGTCAACAATGGATAGATCATCCAAACAAAATACCAACGAGGGTATTGTGGAACTGAAGTATGCATTATATTAAATGGACTTAACTGATACATATAGAACCCTTCATCCCAAAGAAGCAAAATGCACATTCCTTTCAAATGCACATAGGATGTTTTCAAAGATAGACCACATGATAGGACACAAAATAAACCTCAACAAATTTAAGAAAACTTAAATCATATCAAGCATTTTCTAAGACCACAAGGGTTTAAAACTAGAAACCAACCTCAAGGAAAAAAACTCAAAAACATTCAAACTCATGGTGACTAAATGGCATGTTATTAAATAATGAATGTGTCAATAACAAGATCAAAGAAGAAATAAAAAAGTTTCTGGAAACAAATGAAAATGAACATACAACAGTCCAAAACCTATGAGTCACAGTGAAGGTAGTCCTGAGACGAAAGTTCATAGCAATATAGGCCTTCCTAAAAAAGATAGAAACATTCCAAATAAACAGCCTAACCCTATGTCTACAAGAAGTGGAGAAACAGTAACAAACAAAGCCCAGAATGAGCAGGAGGAAGTAAATAATCAAAATCAGAATAGAATTGAATGACATAGAGACTAAAAGAACAATTCAAAGGATCAATAAACACAGGAGCTGTTTCTTTGAAAAGATAAACAAAATCGACAAGCCTTTAAGCAGATGCATCAAGGAAAAAAGAGAGAGGATGAAAATAAATAAAATCAGAAATGAAAGAAGAGAAATTACAACTGATACCGTTGAAATACAAAAGATTGTAAGAAGTTACCATGAATAACTATATGACAAGAAATTTGAAAACCTGGGTGAAATGGACAAATTTCTAGAAAAATAAAATCTTCCAAAACTGCATGAAGAAGGAGCAAAAAGCTAGAACAGACTGATAACAGCTAGTAAAATTGAAGCAGTAATCAAAAAACTCCAGGCACACAAAAGCCCTAGGCCAGATGGTTTCACAGGAGAATTTTACAAAACATTTCAGGAAGAGCTAACCCCTGTCCTTCTCTGACTATTTCAAAAAATCCAATAAGAGGGAAGACTCCCAAACTCTTTTTATGAGGCCAGCATCATCCTAATCCAAAAACCAGATAAAGACACAACAAAGAGAAAACTACACGCCAATATCACTAATGAACACAAGACGCTAAAATCCTCAACAAAATATTGGCAAACCACATCCACCAATAAATTCAAAAGATCATACATCATGATAAAGTGGGATTCATCCCAGGGATGCAAGGATGGTACAATATTTGTAAATCAATAAATGTAATACATCACATAAACAAAGGAAAGGAAAAAAATCACATGATCATATCAATAAATGCGGAAAAAGCATTTGATAAGGTACAGCACCCATTTATGATAAAAACACTCAGCATAGTGGGAATAAGGTGAGCATACCTCAACATAATAAAGGCTATACCTGAGAAACCTACATCCAATATTATACTGAACGGGAAAAAACTAAAAGCTTTCCCACTAAGATCGGGAGCAAGACAAGGATATCCCCTTTCACCACTTCTTCTCAACATTGTATTAGAAGTCCTAGCCACAGCCATCAGATAAGAAAAAAGAAATAAAAGGCATCCAAATTGGAAAATAGGAAGTAAAACTGTCATTGTTTGCAGATGACATGATAGTGTACATAGAAAACCCTATAGACTCCACCAAAAAACTACTTGACTTAATGAGTGAATTTGCAAAATAGCAGGATACAAAGTGAAGATTCAGAAATTGAAGGCATTTTTGTACACCAACAGTAAAATATCAGAATTGAAAATTAGGGAGAAATTCCCATTTACTATAGCAACAAGAAAAATAAAGTACCTAGGAATAAACTTAACCAAGGAGGTTAAAGATCTATACTCAGAAAACTACACAACACTGAAGAAAGAAATTGAGGAAGACACAAATAAATGGAAGCACATGCCATGTTCACGGATTGGAAGAATTAACATCGTCAAAATCTCCATACTACCTAAGGCAATTTATATATTCAATGCAATCCCTATTAAAATACCAATGACAAATTTCAGATAAAGAAAAAACATTTCAAAAATTTATATGGAATCATAAACAACCCCAAATAGCCACACCCATTTTGAGAAAGAAGAACAAAGTAGGAGGAATAGCAATGCCTGACATCAAACTATATTATAAGGCCACTATAATCAAAAAAGTATGGTACTGGCATAAGAACAGACACATAGATTAATGGAACAGAATAGAAAGCCCGGAAATAAACCCATGTCACTATAGTCAATTAATATTCAACAAAGGGGGCAGAAGCATAAAATAGAATAAAATTAACCTCTTCAACAAATGGTGTTGCGAGATCCGGACAACCACATGCGAAAAAATGAATTTCGACTACCAACATACACCACACACAAAAATAAACTCAAGATGGATAAGAGACTTAAATATAAGTCATGACACCATAAAAGTCCTAAAGGAGAACATAGGCAAGAAAGTCTCAGATGTTCCACATGGCAATATTTTCACCAATATGTCCCCTATAGCAAGGGACACAAAGGAAAGAATAAACAAATGGGACTTCATCAAAATAAGAAGCTTTTGCACTGCTAAAGAAAACACCAGCAAAATGAAAAGGGAACCAACCATACGGGAGAATATATTTGCCAATGATACCTTGGCCAATGGTTTGATCTCCAAAATATATAAAGAACTCACATGACTCCACTCCAGGAAGAAAAATAATCCAATTAAAAAATGGGCCAAGGACCTGAACAGATACTTCCCCAAGGAGGACATACAGAGGGCCCAGAGATATATGAAAGGATGCTTAGCATCACTAGCCATCAGAGAGATGCAAATAAAAACCATAATGAAATAGCACTTCACACCAGTCAGAATGACCATCATAAACAAATCAATAAACAACATGTGCTGGCGAGGATGTGGAGAAAAGAGAACCCTAGTGCACTGTGGGTGGGAATGCAGACCGGTGCAGCCACTGTGGAACACAGTTTGGAATTTCCTCAAAAAACTAAAAATGGATCTGCTTTTTGACCCAGCAAATCCACTGCTGGGATTATACCCTACAAATCCTGAAACAGCAATTCGAAAGAACCTATGCACCCCAATGTTCATAGCAGTTCGGTTTACAATAGTCAAGAATTGGAAGCAACCTAAGTGCCCATAAGTAAATGAGTGGATCAAAAAACTATGGCACATTTACACAATGGAATACTACACAGCAGAAAGAAAGAGAGCTACTATCCTTTGTGACAGCATGGATGGAACTAGAGAGCATTATGCTAAGTGAAATAAGCCAGCCAGTGAAAGACAGGTACCATGTGATCTCACCTATCACAAGTGGAACCTAATCAACAAAATAAACAAGCAAGAAAAATATAACCAGCAACATTGAAATAAAAAACAAACTGACAATAACCAGGGGGGAAGAGAGAGGGGGATAACAGGAAAAGAAGGGGAAGGGTCATCAAGAAGCAAACATAAAGGACCCATTGACAAAGCCAAATTGGGGAAGGATTGAGGGTGGGAGGTACAGATGGGTACAGTTGGGGAAAATGGTGGCAGGAAAGTGTTGACAAAAAAAAAATAATAATAATAGACAGGGGGAAGCTAAGAATAGTATTGGAAATTGAGAAGCCAAAGAACTGATATGTGCAACCCATAAACATGAACTAAGAGGTGTGGGGATGGTTGTATAGGGTGCAGGTTGGAGGGGACAAAGGGGAGAAAAAAATGGGACAACTGTAGTAGCATAATCAATAAAATGTACAAAAAAAAATGGGAGTCATTTGCATTGTTAAATCACTAGATTAGATGAAATTTATCACAGTCCCAGCTGCTGTAGTTCAGTGGATTGAGCTACAGCCTGCAAACCAAAAGGTCACCGGTTCAATTCCCCAGTCAGGGCACATGCCTGGGTTGTAGGCCAGGTCCCTAGTCGGGGGCATGTGAGAGGCAACCACATGTTGATTATTCTCTCCCTCTCTTCCTCACCCCCTTCCCCTCCGTCTAAAAATAAAATAGATAAAATCTTTTTAAAAATCAACCTGTTTAAAAAATAAAGAAGCTTATCGCAGAGAAAATAACAAAAGAGAAACTAAGAGAAGTAAGGATAGACCCTTGAAAAGCACTTAAATTTATGCTCAGTGGCAGAAAAGCACCAAAAAGGAGGAATTAGGATGAAATGGAGTTAATGAAGTAGGAGGAAAACCAAAGGAATTTGGTATAGCCCAAAAGATGAAAGAGTTCCATTCAAATGGATCGGTTTTCCTTCATTTTTGGCTATTTTTATTTTAATTAGAATTTGATGTTATCAGGGTAAATTTCACTTCCAGAAATATTGTCATTAGAATTTTTCATGAATATAATAATTATTATGTTCTAGGGTAGCTGGGTTCATTTTTTAAGCATGGAAAATTCAAAAGAAAGTATCTTTCCATAAGTTATGTTTCAAGTTTCATTTGTCATAAATAGCATTGCAATAATGAATTAAAATTTTTAAGAGAAATAAATTGTCATGGCATATGTAGTGTGCCTTTTTAAAAAACCACAACACTCTGAGTAATACAACTCTTCTCCACTAATTCATTATCTATAGCATTTGTAGATAAGTACATTTTATTTGCTATCTAATTTTGCTTCTGTTTGTACATTTTGACCTTAGAATGTCTTCAATTCTAAAAATCTGTTGTTATTTGTATTAGATGTTTCATTTTTATTAAGATCTTCCTTCTAACGATCTTTTTCTTTTTTATATTTAACTTCCAATATACAGTTAAAAATTTTAAAGAACACTGGTAGTAAATAATCAGTTATTAAAGTGACTTAAAAGCTAAAGAACACACCAGCAAATGGGGACCAATAAGTTCATATAACTATTAAAGCTCCAATTTCACTGTCTACCACCTCCAACCAAGTCCCTCACATTTATTTTTGTCACAGTGCTGCACTTGGGCTCACAGTCCTCTCCTGTTCTTTCCCCTTCTCTCCCCCATTACCTGTAATTCCACTTTGGGATCACACCTTTCTACTACCACTTTCTCGATGCCCTCCATTAAATCAGAGCTTCCCTGTGCATGAACCTCAAGTTGTCAAAAGTGGGGCATGTCCCTTTCAATCACCAATGTACCAAAACCAAATATGTTCTACAGAAATAAGGAGTATGCCAGCGAGCCACACACTGTACATTACACCAAGCTTGAGATGGTTTTTCCCGGTCTCTCTTGAGGTACTTATTCCTAAATGTCTTTATTGTATCCTCCCTTTCTTCTACTTCAAATTAAATCATCCAAAAGAGCCAACTCAGCTGTTTATTAGATTCATTACATTCTGAATTCCAGTTTATACCAAGCTTACAATCCTAATATAGACGGAGATACAAGTATATTAATATAGAGCTATATAGATAAATATTACATAAATACATGGTATAGATATGCATTAAGTGAAAATAAAATTAACAAAATTCGTATAGCAACTTTGAAACAAATTCTCTATATCTTAACACAGGTCATTTGCAGGGTAAATAAAATAAAATGCAATTTTGCTTCATTGAATCAGTAAGCTTTTTCTGCACTAAAAACATCCCCAGAACTTAGTAGCTGAAAACAATAATTTATTTCAGTCACAATTCTGCAAGTTGGCAATTTGGGCTAGGCTTAGTTGGGTGGTTCTTCTCATCACAGCTGAAACAGCTCATGTCTACTCCAGCAGGCCAGGTCACATTGGCCCACAAAGTGGTCACAGAGATCTAAGAAAGTGGAATCTTGCCTTACTTCCAATGACCTGAGCTCAAAATTAGCACATTGTCACTTTGCCCCATGTTCTGGCCAAAACAAGTGGCAAGGCTAATCTGGATTCAAGGGATGGGGAAATAGACTTCAGCTTTTGATGGGAAGGGACATAAAGCCACATTGTAAAGATTTGGCATATGGGACTAGTGAGGAATATGTCCATGTTTTCAGTCTACCACAAAGGTTATAAAACATTTTGTAAGTTGATAAATGAACACTATATTGAGGTGAGCAACAGATCAGACAAGGTCATAGAGCTGTCCTCTCCAGAAAGATGTCTATGTTGCATAATGAGAGGTGGGGTTTCCTGGAAGACGTCTCAGGATTGAAGGCAGTGACTGACAAATGGAAGGCATTGAAAACTGTTCACTGAGTGCATAAGTTATTCTGGAAAATGAACTTTCGTGGCAATTTAAAAATGGTCAATAGCTAGCATATTTTAAAAATCAGTTATATCCCCTAGATGCCTAGCATTGATTTAAACAAAGAGATATAAATTATTCCAGGTTAGAAGAGTTTGAGGATACAAATAATTTTTCAAAAAGCAAATGATATACTAAAATGAGTAATGTCTTGCATTTCCTAGAGAGAAATGGGCTTGCCTTGACTTCAGGTCCTCTTGAGTATATTCCCATCAAAGGATAGGGTATAGTTAATGGTGCTGTACTGCATATTTGAAAGTACTAACAAAGTAGATCTTAAAATTTCTCAACACAAGCAAAAATATGTAACTATATGTGGTAATGTATATTAGCTGAATTTATTGTAGAAATCATATAATCATAATCAAAGCATTATGTTGTTCACCTATAACTAATGCAATGCTATATATCAGTTATGTCTCAATTTTAAAAAACTTAAAACAATAAAGCAGAGTTGGTAAATGCTGTAAAAAAAAAAAATCCTAAAGGTCCATGAACATAAAGAAAGGTCTTCAAGATCAGTAGTAATCAAGAAAATGCAAATTAAAATAACGGATACCAAGTGTTACCTAAAGAAAGACTCTGGGTTGGTGAGGATAAGGGAAATGAGTACCTTCATATACAATTTGTGGCAATAAAAAATTGGAAAAAAACATTTGGAGCTTGGCGCATTCACCAAGATGATAAATGTTAAACCTTCAGCTTAATAGTTCTATGCTATGGAAAAAAAATTGTAGAATATTTATATTATATTATATCATATTATATTATATGTTATATTATAAATACTATATGTGTGTTTATAAATACTTATATGTGTATATGTATGTACAGATATATATACACAGACACACATTTATACATATACACACAAAACAAATTATGAGTTTGAATGTAAAGTGAAAATTTTTTTTATTGTTGATACTATTGCAGATGGCCTTCATTCCCACTCCTGCATTTGTCCACCTCCAACCAAGCCTCCGGCTCGACCCCACCTGGCCTTCACCACATCATTGTTTGTGTCCATGGGCTACGCATGTATGTTCTTTGGCTAATCTCTGCTAGTCCCCCCTCATCCCCCTCCCCTCTGTGATCTGTCAGTCTGCTCAGTGTATTTTATAAACAATACACTAATATTTTAATAGTGGTCCTGGCTATTAGAAAAGACTGTAATTTTTACCCTATAAATTTTTATAATATTTGGATCTTTCATAATGCATATGTGTTTATGTATCACTTGTGTTATTTAACTTTTTAAAGAATAAATCTCAGTTATTTAAGAAAATGTCAAAATTAGGTTCTCCTGTTTGCAAATATAACAACATTTCAGTTTTGCCATTTGCTTTCTCGGTTTGCTTTCTCTGAGACTATTTACATAATCCAGACAGAGAGCTAATTTAACTTTTTTGGCCATATTTACAGTGGACCGCTTGGGTAGTATATAGTGAAGAAAGATCAAATGTAACCCAGCTTGTGAATAGTCAAAGGTTTTTTTCACCTCTTTTCTCTGCGACCCTTTCTGTAACTCTGGTATCTCTAGTGTTGTCCCTGCAGCTGCCAAGGCCTAGCTGTGAGTGCCAGGCCAGCTCCTAGCAACACCAGAGCCCATTGGCAGCACCAGGCAGCTCCTTGCTGCCAAGGGCTCCTTTTCTCTCTCGCAGGGAGGACCATTGGCTGCCTGCAGCTTAGCCCTCTGCCTTCCACTCGTCCCTGGTGTAATGCGGTTGGTGGAGAAAATGTCTTGGTATCTCCAAGGATTAAGCAAAACAGAACAAAAAACTCATGGACACAGACAACAGTATGTTGAATGCCAGGGCAAAAGGGGGTGAGGGGAGGTGAAGGAGGGTAAAGGGGGGATAAATGGTGACAGAAGGAGATTTACCTTGGGGTGGCGAACACACAATACAATGTACAGATGATGTATTATACAATTGTACTGTGCACCTAAAACATATAATTTTATCAACCAATGTCACCACAATACATTTAATTAAAAGAAAAGAAACCAAGTAAGACTCCGATGATGGTAATTGAATGCTGGGTGCTTTCACATATTATCTCATTTAGTTCTCAAAGAGTCCTGTTTGGTTTGTGCAAGAGACGAAGAACAAGGAAGAGAATAAGTTACTGACTGTCCTATGATTCTATATCCTTATTCTTTTCCTGCCTGAGACCTTGAACCTGCTCTGGTTCTTCCAGTACAGGGAAGTGGCTACAGAGCTCCCACCCACACGGGATTTTTGATAAACCATAAGAAGTGTTAAAATTCTAATTAGAAACACCAAGATCACAGAGAACATATCAAAACCTCTAAAGCTCAAAACCGTGCCACTTTTGAAAAGTTCTCCAAGATATCAAGTGATCTCATGGCAGCAGCTCCATTATAAAATGGCTTCTACACTAACATTTCTACAAGATAGATGTACATTTCAAAATTGGTTATTTTAATTTTCAAAAAACATAATTTGTAATAGCTGCATTTTCAACTAAAAAATAAATCTTTCAATTTATTTTGTTGAGAAAACTTTTTGAAACATACGATGGCATGGAAGTAATTTGAATATTCAAATTAAGGAAATGATTACATAAATTGTAATATATGTAGCTATTTATAATAAATTATATTAACTATAAAATATGTTATAATATTAAACAAAACCAGCATATAAAATTATATGTACATAATAATAATTATGTAAAATCCTTGTGCATTTGAAAAACAGATGAGAACATTGGAGAGAAAATAATACAAAAATGGTAATATTGTGTGGGTAAATATGATTATGAGGAGCTTTATCCTTTTTTCTAAGCTTTCTGTGGTGATTGTTATATGTGTTTTATAAATTAAAAATCATCATTTTGGGGGGAAAGAGCTGAATAGACATCTCCCTGGTAAGATAAACAGGTGATAAAGAAGCATATGAAAAGATGTTCAACATCATACGTCATTTGAGAATTGCAAATGAAAATAACAATGAAATATCACTATACACTATTAGAATGGTCAAAGGCCAGAAAAGTGACAATACCAAATGCTGGTGAGGATGTGGAGAAACAGGAACTCTCATTCATTACTGACTGGAATGCAATATGCTACAGCCAGTTTATAAGACAGTCGGCAGTTTCTTACAAAACTAAACATGCTTTTACCATATGATCCACCAATTGCACTTCTTGGTATTTACCCAAATGCATTGAAAGCCTGGAAGTAACCAAGATGCCCTTCATTGAGAGAATGAATAAACTAAACTGTGGTATATCCAGGCAATGGAATATTATTCTGTGCTAAAAAATAAAATTAGTTATGAAGCCATGCAAAACCATGGAGGAAACTTAAACATAATGAGAGAAACCAATCTGAAAAGACCACATGATGTATGATTTTAACTCTATGACATTCTGCAAAAGACAAATCTATGGAGACTATAAAAAAGTCAGTGTTACCAGGGAATTGTGGTGGGAAAGAGGGAAGGGCAAATAAATAGATGACACATAGGGGATTTTTAGGATAGTGAAACTATTCTATAATGGTGGATACAAGTCATCATACATTTGTCAAAACCCATAGAGTGTACAATACAAAGAGTGAACCCTAATGTAAATTATGGACTTTAGTTAATAACAATGTATTAATATTAGTCATTACTTATGAACACACACATACTAATGCAAAATATAATTAGAAAGGAAATTGTTGTGGAAGTGGAACCAGAGGTATATGTGAACTCTGTATATTTTGCCTAATTTTTCTGTAAACCTGAAAATGATCCAAAAAATAAAATCTATTTAAAAATAATAATTTAATGTGGTTAGCAAAAGTCATCTTATCAATAAATTCTAGTTGTGTTTTTTTTAATTTAGTTTGCTTAAATTTTAAATTTTGGAGTATTTCTTTTTATTTGTAAATGCATTAAAAGTTGCCTACATAAAAATTTAAAGCAAAATTATATGCAGTAATGAGGTTTTAGGCTTGTGTATAGCTTAGAATATTTTATAGAAGCATTTCTACCTAAGTAAATATTGGTCTTTTTAACAATTTTGTTGACTTTGTAACAGATTTACTCAAGTTGTGATCTCTGTTGAAATATATTGGTGATCAAAATGGCAGATTCTATTTAACTCCATAGTCATTGAATTTTTAAAAGAATGAGAAACCTACTTGTAAATATAGCAATGGCTTCATAATGTTGGCTTTTTAAAAATAATTCCGCTTTTCCTCCCCTGAGTTTCATCTTAGTCATTTATAACTGTATCATCCACATTTTTCTGTCAACTCCAACACCTTTATAGGGATTGAGATTGCCCACTCATCACAGTGCACAGGATGAAAATCAGCTTGCCTCTTCCTTAGGCATTTTAATGTTTCCCTTTCCTGTCCTTTTGTTCCTGTCAAGTTCCTTAGTCCTTTAGGAAAAAAATTTTTTTTTCCTTCTGAGACTGTAGAACTTCCTGGAAGCTAGTATAAGGATCTATTATTGCCCAGATGCCTAAAGTGGAAAGATCAATGTGCAACCAGGTTGCTAAAGACTTACTTATTTCAACATTTAAATGGAATGACCATAGAATGAGCCAGAAGAAATGAATAAATAGAACCGGAGTACAGGTAACACATGAGAAATAAAAGACATACTATTATATCACTATCCTTGATGGAAGGCAACTATGAAAAATTAGGAGTTTATCAGTATTTCCCTGATAGCTTCTCATTTATAATGCTGTAATACAGAATTAAATTAAATAACAACTGTTAAAACAAATGAGTACAGTTTTTATTTCTATGTAATTTTGAGCTCAATGGGCTTGAATTTAAAACATTGATTTTGTGGTTTACAATTAGCTCCCTAAGTATGGGAAGGTGCTGGCCCCTTTTATTACCATCTCTTCAGTGTGGGCAGGTTCTTTCGCTCCTTCTACACAAGAGATGAAAGATGGTTTCTAAACCAGGTCCAGTGCTTCTGACACTAGCACTGCTCCCTCTGCTGGACACTTTTCTTTCATTTCCAAATCTGTTGGGAGAGGAGGGGAAGGCAGCCCACCCCCTTGAAAGGGGGCAGCAAATACATGTTTATTTGTTGCCCCAGATCCCTCCCCTTGCCCATTTCATTTATATCCTACCAGTGGCTCCAGAACAAAGACAGCGAATAAAGAGTCCTCAGCAAATCTCTACAACTGTTTATCAACTTACCTCAAGTTTAAATACATGAAATAGTACTAGCCTTCTCAGGGGGCATGCTTGTACATATGTTCAACTATGACATAATCAATAATTTCAAAGCCATACTTCTCTGCTTCAACTTTAGTTACCTAGCCCTTTGATCCTTGTGACCATCAAAAATTAATTCTTTTCAAAAACACTTTTGTTCCTATTTCTACCACTCTTTGGGTGTGGCAAAGCTATCAAAAGAAAAAAAAGAGATTCACTTGCGTGTATGTATCTTTTGTCAGTTCACTGGTATTTAGAAGGAATTTTTTTCTCTCTTTTTAAGATAATACCAGTCTTATAGCTCTAATTTTATTATTAAATTAAGGAATTTGCAAATGAACAATACTAACCTTACCAAATTTTTTTCAAAAAATTTATAGAACAACTTAGTTAGTAGCTATGTGTTTACTTTTCAATAAATAAAAACAGAGTCCTTTCTGACACTTTTCTTTGGGGACTATGAACACTACTCTGTATTACTGGTTTTGTATTTGCATGCTGTTTATAAACTTAAGCAGAAAAGTCCATCCCTCCCTTTTCCCATGGAGAACAAAGTGGCCGAGATGGAGACTGGTAGTTTAAGGGTGCTATTGTGAGAACAGCCTAGGAACTAAAATGCCAAAAATACAAACAATCCAAACCCCAGGTACTAATCCTCAAGAAACCAACCAACTTCTGTCTAAAATAAAGTTTCCCCCACCTCTTGTCCTCTTTCATCCTTTTTTTAATCCCTTTTCTTCCTTTTCTAGTCTCCATCTTTATGCCCCAGTCCAACTTTTTCTCATTCATCATAGAATGACTAATCTGAAATATCCCACTAAATATAACATATACATTCCTTTTCACTCTATTAAGGATGTACATATATATTCCCATTTTTCTCAAGACTTTTTTAACCCCTGAATTCTCATTATTTTTCTCACTCTTTATTTCCACCTCTGATTTCACTTTCCTATTTTTTTTCCTCTCTTCCTCTTCTAAGTCCTGGCTGTTGAATGAACAGAATTTACATTCAAATAAAATATAAAAAATTTTCCCCAGATTTTCATATCAACTAACTGAGATTCTACGTGTCCCACTAAGGACTTCAGATACACTTGCTTGGAGTTTTTAAACTTACTCCCAGTGTCTCACAAGAGAGGAGGATGAACTATTCAAAAACTGGTTTGGATTGATAAAGTACTTTGCTCTTATTTAAACAGCTCATCTTGCATCAACTTCTTTTCATTCACTAAACAGATTCTAGGCCCTCCTCCTCTGAGAGAATTAGGCTCCTCTTGCCTGCTTTGATCCAGAAAATCACACTTTCATGAACACAAGCGTCTCCCAATCTCTGCCAGTACATTGTAGATTTTCAAATTATGTGTGTACATCATTTATCGAAGTGCCGTCATGCCCCACGTCTGCCGAGCATTCAAACCGGACAGTCCCAAGGCAAGCATGTGGGTTGATTCTCAGGAACAGGCATGGCGATTGTTATCTTGGTCCCTAAAGGAGGTGCAGTTAGTTGTGTATTCTTTACTTCAGGGAAAGAAATGTAGTAAGTTCCAGAAATGAGACCTCACATCTTAAAAGCAAAATTTAGATTCCCATGTACTCCTTTGAGCAATAGCAAAGATGTAAACCAAATTTTGTACGGAAAATGACCTGATTGAGTTAATTGAAAAAAGGATAGTGTCTTTAGTGATATTGTAAACATGCAGCAATGTACCAGTAGCAATGTTGATATTTGGGAAGTAGAAACACACAGAAAGTTCTTAAATCTTAATGGAAGTTTCCCTAGGTAAACATTGGTCCATGTATATGCCTTTCAATTTTTTTTTAACTCAAATCTTTAGTCTTTACCTCTGTTTTCTCCATTCAGTTCAATCTTTTCTGAAACAGAGAAAGATAAAAAACACCATAAAAAGTGGTACTTAGACCATCCAGATACTCAGTAATTACAAAATGTGTGAGGATTTCAATTAAAAATTCTGTAAAATAAATAAACATACATAGCTAACAGATAAAACAAATACTGACACTATCAAACATAGACTTTAAAGTTACTAAGTATTTATATATTCAAGAAAATAGACGACAATGTGGAAGATTTTACCAGATAACTAGAACTTATTTTTAAAACAGAAATTCTAGGAACTAAAACATATATCGAAATGTGTATCATCATAAATAGGTTGAACAATAGACTGGGAGGCTGGACATAGTTGAAGATCAGTGAACTATAAGTTAGGTAAGGATTAAATATCCTGATGGAGGTCTAAAAAGCAAAAAGGATAGAAATTACATGTAGGAGTAAAAATGCCATATGAGACATAGTGAAAAATTCTAGCATACACCTAACACCATCTCCTTTTAGAAGGGGAAAAGAGAGTAAATGAATGGGGCAAGGACAATATTTAAGCATAAATGTCAAGAACTTTCCAATTGATGAAAGATCTCAAGTCACAGATTCAAGAGGTACTCCAAACCCCAGACAAGGAAATCCAAAGGAAAACCATACCTATGCACAGTAAAATAGCTAAAAAAGCAAAGGCAAAGAGAAAATTACAAAAGGACTCAAACAGGGGGATACATTATTTTCAAAGAAACAACCATAAAACTGAGAACTAACTCTTCAATAGAAAAGATGTAAGATAGAAGACAGTGAATGATATGAATAGGATGTGAAAAAAAATCTGGCCACCAGTGAAATTATCTTTCAAAAATGAAGCAGCATAGACATTTCTAGACCACCAAAGACTAAACATAGTCATCAGCAGCAGCCAACATGAAAGAGTGAGCTGAAAGAAGTTCTCCAGGCAGAAGGAAAGTCAATCCAAAGGGAAATATAAAAATGCAGGGGGAAAAATTATATAGGTTAAATTTGGGACAAATAAGAATAAATGCTAACTATGAATAATAATAATATTTTAAGAGATTTAAATATATGTTGAATTAAAATGCATTATAATAATAACACTGATGGCATCTGGAAGGTGGGAGAATGTCAACAGAGTTCAATGCCTTGAAGTCTTAACATTGACAGAAATGTGTTGAGTTCTGATATTTATTAATTGTAATAATGTAAGAACACATGTTTAATCTGTAGGGGAATTACTAAAGAATGGTGAAGAATGTGTAACCAGCATGCCAACAGAAGAAAAATAGATGGAACATACCAAAATCAATTAGTTCAAAAGAAGAAAAAAAGAGGAGGCCATAAAGCAATTGGAAAAAGTCAAATTGAAAAAAACTAATAATGGGGTAAATATTAAATGAGTCTATATTTTGTGAATCTGTTGACTGTTTAGAAGTAGCTGGGAAGTGTGATGAGCAAACAAAGTCTTACTTACCTGAACTGAAAAATTTAGCTGTTGAATTAAAATAAATAGCTATTGTTAACTCATTAGACAAATTTTCCACAAGTAAATAATAAAAATTATCAATAGTTGATGATTTGTGCATAATTATGTTGTTGTTAAGCATTAAGTTAGATATGTCATTTTATTCTTTTGGGTTTGTGTATTAGCCCTATTTTACATATTTTTTAAAGTGAATGCCGGGCATGTTAGGTAGCTTCTTACATTGAAAATAGCAGACCTGTGAAAAGAAAACAATTTTTGTTTATTATTGTTGTTTTGTTTCATTGATATACTTAATCATATCAATACATGTCAACTAACTTGAAAAAGAAATCAATATTCCATACATTTTTTTAAATGTGGCAATAATGAGGCATGGAGTCATCTTAGTATGTGTGAAACAAATTTTCAGGAAAAAAAGGGAATTGTTTACATTGCTCAAATCCTAGCAATTAGTCTAAGTTACCAATTTATTGAACACACTTTTATTAAGCATGTACTACATGTTAAGCATAATAGTTGGCCCTGAAAATATGATATAAAACAACAGAGATGTGGTCCTTGATTCACGGGGCAAATAATAATATAAATTACAACTTATTTCCTTTATTAAATAATAAAAAGGGAAGATAAGCAAGTAATCATAAATTGTGATAGGTGTTATAAGGACCACAAAGAGATCCTCTGATGATTATAAATGAGTTCTCTTTTAGGTAGTGTAACAAGAGACAATTTCTCTGAGAACCTAACCTTTACTCCAGCAGAGCTTTGTAATCGGGGAATTTCATTATGTATTGCTCAGACTGGAATACTTTTGAGATGAAAGGGGGCGTGTCTACTATTATGTAGAATGTCAGGCCCTCCCAAGCCAAAATAGGCATGGGTTATTTTCTAAACGTAGTCAAAGACACTAAAATATTTTAGCAGGGAATATTTATTGTCTGGTTTACATTTTTAACAGAATTAACTGCCAATTGGAAAAGGTATGGATTAATGGGCAAAAATGAAGGTAGAGAGTCAATTTTGAGGACGTGGTATACATCTAGGCAGGAGAGGAGTAGTATGTGGGACTGATGAGGCAGAGATGTAGAGAAAAGCAGGCATTTCAAGATAAAACTTGCAGGGTTATACAAAAGTTATACAGAGTACTACATTTTCATTTGAATTTAATAGACACACAAGAAATTATCTTAAATTTTTGTTATGTAATCTGGAAAGGGGCTTTTCCATACCATTAACAGGGATATAAACAAGAACGAGAAATTTTTACCAGTGGCAAAAACTAACAAGTATAAAAAATGTTTTGTAATAAACAGCTCCCCTTTTCCCTACCAACCCCAGTTTTGAGCTTTTTGCCCAATTCTTGTCAATATGTAAGTTTATATACATTTGTTAACAAAGACTATTAATTTTTGTGCAGCAATATTTTCTGAAGCCAATTGTGTATATTTTTATTTTATTTTGGGGTCTTTTGCCATTCAAAATACTTACTTTTAAATTTGTGTATAAGAAAACACATGTAATTTTTTTTATAGAGGCTAAGTTTCCTAATTAGAAAATTTTGCCTCATCTAAAACATTATATAAACATACATACAAGTGTAATCCTATTATTTTATATATTTACTTATATATTTTATTTAAATCTCTAATCCATCTGAATGTACTTTTGTATATCATTGAGATGGGAACAAGGATTATTCATTATATTAAGATACATCATATCTTTCCATCTGAACTGAAATGCCACTTCAGTTTTCATAAGCCTTTAAGTCTTATATCAATTTCTATATGCTCCGATATACTCTATTATTGATCTATTTCTGTGCCCATATATTCCACTTTTGTTGGAATGACCTTAGAATAAGTTTTGGTAAGGGAAGTCCTTTGTATTAATCTTTTTTTTTTTTCCCCTTGTGGTCCTCCTCAGAACAGTTTTTCATCACACACACAATAAGATCTACCTCTTATAAATAAATCAAACAGTACAAAATATATGGCACGATATGTTATAATTCTCAATCTCTCCCTGATTCTTCCATTAACCACTGTTAAATGTTGGTGTATTTTCTTTCAGTTTTTTGGCTAAGCATTCATACATTGAAATTCATTCTGGACTAATCTAATTTTTTAATAATCTCATTAGCTATTCACAGACACTTATTCTTCTAAAGAAACTTTAAAATATTTTAATCTAGTCCAAAAAATGAAGAGCAACTCATCTTTTACTAATGTCTGGAACACACTGGCAACCAGTAGGTCTTTAGATTATTATTTTTTTAATCAGACAGTTTCATCAGAGCTTGTAGGGTTGCCAGGAAAACAGATCTACTCAAACTAGCTCACAAAAATGGGGATTTGTCATCTCTAAGTCTTCAAGGGCCATGATAAAAATCGGAAGGGAATTCACCAAAATATAATATAACAGGACAAGCATTAAACTGAGACAAAGTTTCGCTAGTGATTCAGCTCTCAAATTGAACTAAATCATTTAATAAGCAGTTTAGAATGCCAGGTGCTGGATACCAAAATGAAAATGACAGAATTACTATCCTCACGATGCTCAGTCTAATGGGGACAGTGGGATGCAGAAATAATGTGACTTGCCTGGTGTCACACAGGTAATTTAATTGCTAACTGAGACCTAAACCTCAATACTTCCCCTCGGCATGTGCCTCCAAACCCTGTTAACTCTACAAAGTTGCTCTATCTTTATCTATTCATTCTTTTTCTTGATTTCAGTCACAGAAGGAAAGGTGACCTTATCAAAGCTAACCTATGTCCCCTGATCTCATTTCTCCCCACTCTCTCTTTTTATATTTAAAAGTACCGTTCTGTTCATTCTGAAATTTATATAAAAAGAAAAAAACTGTTTTGTGGAGGGGGGGAAGGTAGAGAGAGAGAATCCAATGGCCCCTGATTTCTCTGTCTGACACTGTTGATCATTTCTTCCTTCCTGAAACTCTTCTCTACTTTGATTACTCTGATACAATACTATCAGTTTATCCCTTCCCTCTTCTATTGATCCTCTCATTAAATGGCTTATCATCCATCTCTTACCCTATAAAAAGGGATATTTGTTTTCTTCTCACATTTTTTTTCTTCTTCCTAGTATTTATGAATGTCTCATAAATCTTTACTTTTACCTCTTGCCAGTTTCCAAATCTCCGGTTCTACAGACCCACCCATCTATTGGGCATTGTTGCCAACACACCAAAACTGAAAATTAACCTCAAGGCTTGTCCCTATTTAATCAAAAACCTGCTACTCCTTACTTACTTCTCTTAATGGTATATTCATTCTACTAATCTCTGACTCATGAAACTTTGGTTTGACTTCTCCCTGGCCTTAACCCACGCCTTACCTACCAGCACCACCACCTTATCATCACTAGACTTTATAGCTTCTGCCTGCAAAATGTCTTGCATCCAACCCTTTCTTTTTATTTTTAGTTTTTATTTTTAATGGTCCCAAGTTAATCCATGCCAAAAGTATCTATAACCTGGACTACTTATTACAAAAGTATTTCTAGACTCTATGAAGGAACTGAATTAGGCATTAGATAATTATTGCTTACATTTTTCCCAGTATCCTTTTATTTGCAAAGTCAGGATTCATTGTTCTTTGTTTAATGGCATTTAGCAAACAGCTACCTTCAGTCACAGTGTGTGTGACATGTAGTACTGTGCAGACAAGAAATTAAATGTCTACTTATTTATTCACGAGTGTATTTGAAGCACCTACTATTTCACAGGTAATATCCTAGATTCTGGGGACGCGGCACTGAAAAAAAGTAAAATCAAGAAAGTCCCTGTATTTGTACTAAAACTTACATTTTAGTGGTTACACCCGTGTTTGAATCTTGGATCTAACATTTTTAGATTTGCGACCTTAGGTAAGTTTTTAAACTTTCTAAGCCTCTGTTCCTTCATCTGTTTAAAAAAAAAAAAAAAAGTGGGGGAAGGGAGAAAATGAGATATATTTATATACTATGTCAGCTCTTTTTTTTCCCATGAATTATGTCAAATGTTTATTTTTTTAATTTTTTAATGTTATTATTGTCCTATTACAGTTGTTCCAATTCCCCCACCCCGCCATTGCTTTCTTTCAAAAAAAACAGAAAGTAGCCTGATAGTTCATGTGATTTATCCAATACATGTTAGCTCTTTTTTTTTCCTGACATGTATATTTTGTCCCTTCATAAAGCTTGGCTTATTCACCTCTTAACCCACACATTGGGGTTCATTTTGTTTTGGCCCATAACCCCCTTTCCAATTTATTACATAAAGCACAGGCTATAGTATTTGCTCTCTTTTTTCATTCAGAAAATTTGTTGAATTTGCATCAATACTTAAAAATTAGGCAGAACTTAAACTACTAAAAGATATAAAAACTCTTCATCTGGGTATAAATTAAGGATAGTAACAAATATGAAAACAACTAGATTTCACTTTCATTTATAGTATGCAACCAATCTCAAATATTTTTTCTTCCCCAAATTAAAAGACTTCAAAATGAAAAAATATATATACGTGTGTGTGTACGCGCGTGTGTGTGTGTGTGTGTGTATTCCTCTTTCCCTGTCCCTCTCCCATTCTCTCTGTTCGCTAGTAGCTCAGAAATTAGAGACCGTATTCGGGTCTTTGCTATATCTCTGGTTGATATTCAGTGGACAAAAGAGTGGGAAGTATTCAACCAACCAATAGTTACTGAGCCCGTACGAAGTACCAGAAGCTCTTCCAGCCTCTAGGGAAGTCCTGGCTCCTGCTCTCATGAGGCCTGCATTGCGAGGTAGGAAGCACTAGCTGCGCCATAGCTCCTGGAGCAGTGGTAGAGGCCTACATGTGAATGCCTGAGTTACAGAACATATTGGAGGTAATCTAGATATTGTCCAGCCTAATAGAAAAATCTGTATACTAGTCTTTCATTCCACCTTTTCTCAGATGCCTTCAACAGCAGGGAGCTCATTACTTCACCCTTTCCATTTTTAATAGGTTTCAGCGTTAAAAGTTCTCATATTTTCCTGGTCTTCCAAACATTTAAAGGCAGTTTTATACCACTTTTTCAACTTTTACAGCCACACAGGTCCCTAAACTGGGCTAAAACACCCAATCTTTTAGTCATTCTAAATGTAATATTGTTATCAGTATTGCCAATACGACCTCAAGATTCATAACTATTTAAAATGGTCTTTATATACAGACTGACCAGATTAGAATATAGTGAATTATTTCTTCCTACTTTGGTTCAAGCATTTTAGGATTGAAATAATCCTAAATGCCTTCATCACCTTAACTGGTTGGTTCATATTAAACCTTTGAGCCTATAGATTATTTCTTGTCACTATTACTCTATGGCCTTACAGCTAAGCATGAGGGATGGTGATGTGTGGAGAAAGCGGGTAGGCAAGCAAGCCAAAGAGATTTCATATCATTCCTTGAGATTAAGTACAGTGCTATGTGACTTAATGATTTTCATTTTAATTTATCAGAATTTAGTTATCAACTTAGAACATCCCTCACGCCCAGAGCCAAAAGCAGAGCTGCAAGCTTACAGGAAACCAAACACTTCCATAATCATTCAAATAAAACCGCTGACACTGTACTCATGTGAACAAGGACATTACATTAATATATTATTATAATGCCACTTGAAATATGGATGTTTCCTGGCAGATAGGTTACACAGACAACAACAAATTATACCTAAGTATTTTATGACTTCAAGCTGATTTCTTTCATTTAAATCCTGAATATTTATTTTATATAAGTTTTTCAGTCCATTCAGTTGAAATAATTTGGAAGTTATTGGAAATGTTCAAGAACTCAGTTTTTTAATTTTGAGGGAGATCCAGAAAGTCTCAGACTTTATAATCAATGATCAACATTTATTTACTCTAAAAGAGAAAATAAATACTTTGTACCACCATAAACATAACATCATTTATGCACCTTTGAAAGATGATAAAACATAATTGTCTTTATTTCTAATTAAATTTTTTCAAAAGTAGAGAGATTAGGAGATATGTGATATGTGATATAGTTGTAAGTAAAATTATGCATTGTAGAACCCAGAAAGCAAAAGACATATAAAAATGTATGGAAGAAGAAAAACATACTTTTCCTATATGTTAACATTTTAAGAATTACAGCTATAGCAGCAGTAAAAAGAAATTTTTTAATTCAATGAATATTTAGATATTTAAGACAAAGGGTTAAAATGTTTTAATTTGTAAATTCTTCTTTAATGAGAAATAGAAATATAAAATAATGACAACGATAATAATTATAGTGTTTATAAAGACTGGAATTTTCAATATTCCTGGGTCTCTGCTTGAAGCACATAAAATTGAAATGATGCAGTCACAAATTGTTTCTTAACTGTTTTATATTCAGTAATTTTTAATGAAGCAACTAAATTAGGCATAACTTAGTACAGCTTTAATGTAGTTATGATGAATCTATTTTACTTGATTAAAAATGATAAAGCCGGGGAGCCTTAAATATTATCTTAAAAGATTAACTACTGTGTCAATTACAAATCTAGGGGAAAGGTATTTATAAGAGAATAACTATTCTGAACAATAACTTCCTATTGTTCATTTCATTTAATTAAAGACTCAATCAACTTTCTTTTTTTTATTGATTTTAGAGAGCGAGAGAGGGAGAGAAAGAGAAAACATCAATTTGCTGTTCCATATATTTATACATTCATTAATTGATTCTTGTATGTGCCCTGACTGGGGATGAAACCCACAACCTTGGCATATCTGGGTGATGCACTAACCAAATGAGCCACCCAGCCAGGGCCCCGACTTTCATTCTTAATACTAAACTTTTTCTAAATTACACATTGGCTTGCAAATGGAAGGGCATACAACAGTGCTAAGTCAATTTAACACCAGCTAAGATTCAGCAAGTGATCCATTTTTTATTTAATGGATGGCGGGGAGAGGGGGGACTGCTTGGCAGTGCAGAGTGAACTAATTAATTAACTAAATAATCACCAGTTCTACATTGCATCTTGTGTTACATGACATAATATGAATAAAATACCAGTGAAAAAAATTATTCAGTTGTCTAAATGATGATGAGGTCTGCTCTACCAAAAGGTACATTCATTAGTAGAGGCCTCAACTCCTTAACATTGAGTTCATGAAGCAAAATTTTTACCTGTCCTTTAAGGTGACCAATTAAGCAATGTATTTAAGGTTTCCAGCTGTTGAAAGAAGATATGATCATCTATATGATATGCTTACTTTGCCCAATGAGAGGGGTAAACTTGCAAAGGCAATTGTTTTGATCTATGCATTGGATTTTTATCAAAATACAAATAAATGGCCGTAGATAACAATTTTCACCTAAAGAATACAAATAACTTTACCTACATTTAATTGCCAATCTCCTCTAAATTGGTAAATGTCTTCTCAGAGCAACTAAAATTAACAGTTTCTCCCTCCCCCTTGAACCTTAATCAAATAAATAAACAGCACCAGCAATCATACATTCTGGCCTCAGCCCTTTGTCTAATAACCAAGGTAGCCACACTGCCAACTGGGGCTACTATTTTTGAGTGATGGAGCCCAACGCCAGGAGATTCTTCAAATGCTAATAAATATCTATTTCTTTGACAAAAGAAAGTATTAAAATTTTTTAAATAATCTTAAAAAACAGAAGAGATCTCAGTGTTTTGTTACTGTTTGTTTTTAGGTTTGGGATCAGGAAGCATCTGAAAAATGATTTTAAGAAAAGCAGACTGGTACTTGGCATGGGACTGCATTTTGGATGAGTTCAAAGTGACGGAAGTTGATTCGTATTATTCTGCCACTAAAACTGAAGCGTCCTGCCCAGGGAAACTCCGGCCAGACTTAAGGAGTTCACCGAAAAAGGACTCTGCAGAGCACTACCATAAATTCAAAAGCAACGATCTGGGTCCCGCAGGCTTTGCCAAAGAGGGACTCAAAGTGGGACCGTGAAAGCCCGGCGTCTTTCGCCTCTGCAGGACTGATGGGTCAGTGTCCTCTTCCCTCTCCTTGAATCGTAAGTTAATGTCACCTGCACATCTGCCCGGCTCTCTCTGCGGGTCTTTCCCGTCCTCTGCACAGTTAGGGCAGTCTCTAAGACCCATTCCAGCCCTGGCCGTCTTCAGCTCCAGTGTCCCTAACCCCCGCCTCTCGCCTCCAATCTGGTCCCCTCCCCCCGGCTCTCCCACCCCGGTCCCAACCTTTTCGAGCGCTACCGGGCGCTGATTGGCGGTGGCGCTGACAGGAGGCGGGGCCTGGAAGTCCCGGCCAAACCCGCCCCCGCGTATAAGCCCCTTCTCGGCTCTCTCTTTCCATCTCTCTCCTCTCTTTCTCTCTCGCTCCCTTCCTCCCTGTAACTGAACAGTGAAAATTCATATTGTGGATCCCCTAACAGGCACAGATGTCATGTGAAAACGCACATGCTCTGCCATCCACACAGCCTTTCTTTTCTTTCTGATTCCTCTTTTTTTTCCCCTTGCTCCTTCTCCCTCTTCTTTGTAACTAACAAAACCAACACCAACTCCTCCTGCTGCTGCTGCCCTTTTCCTCCTCCTCAGTCCAAGTGATCACAAAAGAAATCTTCTGAGCCGGAGGCCGTGGCATTTTTAAAAAGCAAGCACATTGGAGAGAAAGAAAAACAAAAGCAAAACAAAACCAGGCACCAGCCAGCCAGCCAGCACATTTTTTTTTCCACCCTTCTTGAAAACAAACAAACAACCAAACAATCATCAAAACAGTCATCACCACCATCATCAAAACTGTTAACATAGCAGCGGCGGCGGCGGCAAACGTCACCCTCCAGCCACGGCGTCCGCCTAAAGGGATGGTTTCCTCAGCGGAGCAGCTCTTCGCCGACCACCTTCTTCACTCGTGCTGAGCGGGATTTTTGGGTTCTCCAGGGTTTGGGCTGGGAGCAGCTTCATGACTACGCGGAGCAGGAGAGCGGCCACACCATGCGAGGTAAGCGAGCCCGCGGGCACTGAGGCTCCACCGGCACCAAGGCTCCAAGGGTCCGGCCAACTCCAGCCAGAGGGAGACCTGGGGGAGGGGAGCGCACCCAGCCAAAGGGGAAGAGGTTGGTGGGGCGCAGTTCTTGACTTCGCGTTCGCAGGTGGGCTACAAATGACCTTGGCGTGGAAAGTTGCAGGGAGGTGTTGATGGCCTCTTGGGAGTTCTGTGGGGGGCGCTTTTTGGAGAGAGGAGCTACGTTAGTTGCTTCTTCCCAGTCCCTGAGTTGCACTGAACATTTCTGCTTGTGGCTCTCGGATGCGGAAGCGGATACGGGATGGAGGGATAGTTGGGAGAGGGATGGCTCTCAACAGGAGCAACGGGAAACGGCAGGCGCGTGGCGGTTGTCCGCCGGGGTTGGACGCGCTGGACGCACCGGCGGGAGGTGGGGCGGGAGCGCGCGGGCACACATACTCTCCAGATTACAAGGCCCACCAGCGTCCCGGCCGACTGCTAAATCCCTTCTTGGGAGAGGTAGGCAGAGGGGAGGTGTCTCCGGGCAGCACACGGATTCTGGGATCGTCCCAGGAGCGCGTCTCTCCCGCCGGTGCTGCGCCCAGGCCAGGTCCGCGTGCCCGAGCCCGCGCAGACCAGGGACGAGCGCCAACCCGAAAAAGTTGTGCAGAGAAAGTTCCAGAGGATAGGGGTGCCCGCACTACCAGTGGTGGGAAGGCTCTTTTGTCAAAGGGCTACTGCGGGAGGCGGTGCTTCAAGAGCGCTGGGGCCAAGATCCCCTGCGGCGACTGAGACCACAGGACCCCTGGGCGAGGTGGCGGTTGTAGGGCGGCGCTCAGGGTACAGAGACTAGACACCGGCTCCAGCTGCACTTTGGGCTGCTTGGAGCAGCTGACCTGACCGGCTTTAGGACGTCACTTTGTTCGTCTCCTCCCCCGCGTTGTCGGGACTTTCAGGTTTTCTGCCCAGTGTGTCTGGACCCGCTCTCCCCTCCTTTCCACTTAGCCACAACTTCACTATTCTCTTGGAAAGCAGGCCGGGTGACCGAGTGCCATGTCCCCACGTGCATGCCTCTGGGCACCACCTCACCCCACTCCTCGGTTTTTCTTCCTGGCCACTCTGCTGTTCTTTGGAGAGGAGTGGGTAATCTTCCACCCACTTCGCGCGTCCCACCTAGTCCTGGCAACAGAAAAGTGGGAAACGGCCAACTCCGGACCTTCCTACATCCTTGACCGCGCGACAGGTGGATTAGGCAGGAAGATCTTGGGAGAGTTAAGCTGCAAACACTCGTCGCTTCCCACTGGGTTGTGTTCACCTGCCATCCACTCCCCCAAAGCCTCTCTAGGAGAGCACCAAGCGTGCAGTGTGCATGCTCCCCCTGCTCCGCATGCGGTGAGCCCCTGGCCGGACGCTTAAGGCAGAGAATGGGTTAGCCAGCTGAGCGCTGACCTGTGGCAAGAAAGAAAAGGAGGAGGGGAACCCGAGAGGCTGCGTGGGTGGGAGGGAGGTAGCTGAAGATATGGAACAGGGATGTCTTGGTGGGATAGTCTTGACTGACCCCCCCACTGGGAATAGGGGGCCCAGTGAATGTGAGCTTGTTCCAGTTTAGTGTCCCAGTTGGGGGCTTGGTCACATGTTCCACTATCCAAATTCTTTCTGAAACCAAGTCTCGGTGTTGTTGTTGTCTTGTCTTTTCTTTTTCTTTTCTTTTCTTTTCTTTTCTTTTCTTCTCTTTTCTTCTCTTTTCTTCTCTTTTCTTCTCTTTTCTTCTCTTTTCTTCTCTTTTCTTTTCTTTTTCTGTCCCATCTCACCACCATCCCCTCTCCTCCAGGTTTAGTCTGCTCGGGTCTGGGACTACTAGTTCGTCCCTCCATTACTTCTCCCCTTCCAGCGATCCTCTCAAGCCAAGTTCTGATGTTCCGAAGGTCCGGAACCAGGCACCAACCCAGCTGCGGCAGGACCCTAGGACCTAGGTCATAAAAGCCACTCACTCTCCCCTTAAATTGTGGAAAACAGAGGAGGACTGGGCAAGAGTGAATGTAGCTGGATCGCACTGCTCCTGAAGGAGCAGTTGGCTAGCGACAGTCTGGGTCCCACATGGTTCTCTCTTTGGGGACTCGAGCAGCTTGAAGGGTTGAAAGTCCGTGCTCTCACCTCATGCTCACTAGGAGAAACCCACCTAAGCCCTCACCTGCGTCCTAGAGGGCGCCACCCTTGCCAGGTTGCCCAGGAGAGCCTTCAAGTTCTAACTTAAGGTGGCTCTCAGGCGGCCTGGTGGCAGGCTCTGGAGAAAAAGCAAGCTTAAAAGGTGGTGGGGTCCTTCTCTCGTTCTCCCGGTCTCTCTTTCTTTGACCCCTTTACTGTCTCTCCTCTGCCATCGCTGCGCATTTCCTACAGACCTTGCCCTCCTGCTATATCAGGGGTTGCTCTTTAAGGATGGGTTGAGAAAAGAGCCAAGCTATTCAGACGTCTTGGGTTGAACTTGAGTGTGAACTTGAGAAGTGAGAGCGGAAACGAATCAGCTTTCTCTTATGCCTGGGCTGCTAAGCAGGCTGTACTGAGGGGAGGAGGACGGTTTTTGAGTTCGTCTCTGCAAAGTACCCACTTCATTTCCCCACTAGACTACACTACACACACAGGCGGGCGCGCGCGCGCGCTCTTCCCATCCCCAGTCAGTGCCTCGGCTGGGCTCGGTGGTCTGCGTTTGGCAACTGTTCTGTTCAGGCAGGGAGTCGCAGACTTGGTCCAGGATTGAGTGGTCACCCTCCCGACGAATCCAGAAAACACACCTTCACCCCCACCTCCGCCCTGCTACTGCCACCGCCACCGCCAGGTCTAGCATATTTAAGAGACTTTATCCCGAGGGAAGCTCTGGGGTAAGAAAGGGGTTAAGGGGCTCTGGTCTTTGAGGTCATTGCCCTGCTCCACAGCGGAACTGAGTCCGGGTTGGGCGCGGTGGCTTACTCAGGGCTGGCCTGGGGCGGAGGAGGTTGTATTTGGTGCGACACAAAGCATTTCACCCTTTGTGTGAGAGAAGGTACGACATCAGTACTATGGACTCTTCTTCGCAGATTGCATTATTGAAAATAACTTCTGAAGACAGGGGGAACTTGTAATTGGGTCCATCCATAGGTGAGAAACGAGTAAGCCAAGGTGTGGGCTTCAAGACTCCTTCCTGAGAGTAGGGTCAGCTGTGTATTCCACAGGGGCACCGAGATGGTCGGGTTTTCAGCCCTGCCTCCGCAGAAAACCCTGCTTCCAAAAACAGGGGCACAGATGTCGTGCAATCAATAGGTGATTGTGGCTCCGCGGATTAGAAATCTGGTTTTATGGTTGCCGTAAACAAGAATGGGGATTGGCTTTTCTAAAGCCCGATTTTCATATATTATTTTCAGGTAGCTAATTTTTATTAATGACTAACTTTCGGCGGGAAATCCTGCTCGCTTTCCCAGGTATGGCAGCCCTTCCGAAATCTGGAGCTCAGAATGCCCTGCGGGCCAGGCCTTTGGATCTCCTGAACAAGTTCTCAATCTTAATTTCCTCTACAAATGTCAATTAAATATTTATAACAAACATTCCATCTCCCACAATTAAAAAACATTGTTGGAAGGCTGTATCTGTCAGTAGTCTGTTAATAATAGTTCATTAAGTAATTATCAGTAAGCTGTCTTTATTCCAAGAAAAGTAAACATTCAAATAGTTTAAGGAAAAATCCAATCTTAAAACTATATTCTAAGTATTGCTGAAAATATATAGCCACAAAAATAAAATATTTTCTTACATCTCGGGATGCTCTCCTCTCCCTTCCCCAAAATCCTGGGTGAATTTGTAACAAGTATATATTACAACACAGAAGTGCTTGACACCCTGGGCTTCTAGAATACATATTAGAACTACCAAGCCTTTTTACTTTCCTATACTTTCAGAATATCAGGAACTGGGAAACCAAGATGGTTTGAAGGAAGAAGTATAAAGGAAGAAATTTTGAGCAGCAAGCTCATAAACATGAAGAATAAAGATTAAAACACCTTTGTTAGCATTCACTTAAAACTTAGTAGATTTTCCGTCAACAACAGAATAGCTTTTGCTCATTAGAAAACTCTCAAAAGATGGTTTTTTACATCATTACTAAAGTGTTTTATGTAGGCTTTTATTTTAACATAAATGATACATTCATTTTATACTCTTAATCAAAAAACAAATGTTTCCATTTATTTTGGTAACAATTTGTTAAATACCAAACTGCAAACAGCCTTAAAAGCAATTATCCAGGTGTGTATTTGCATACACTGTAGTTTTAAATTTAAGTGTTTCAGAGTCATGAGACCTAATTTTACATCACCAAAGATTTTATAGCACCAAGAAAATATAAAGTTTCAGGGTTGGTCTTCATGAAAATGACATCCAAACTATGTAATAATACCTACTTTTAATCTAAAAGTAGCACATGCAGAATTGTCATCAAGATTTTTAAATGATTCAATACAGGAAGTTTTTCTGGATAAAAATGCAGGTAAAACATTTTTCGGCTTTTTGTTCATATTTTATAAACTCGTATCCACCTTTAGGAATGTCATGTGGCCTTTGTAGTTTTTATACTTTTGATACAAAATAAAAGTGACTCATAACACATTAACTAGATTTTTTCACTGAAATAATGATCTACTTCCAACTTAAAGTACATCTCATAGCATTCAACTAATAAAGGGTTAAAAATTATTCTAGTAAATTAGTAAATTTCAAAATGCTATATGTGTGGGCGTGCTGGTGTTCTGCAGATTTGTAAAGTGAAGTTTAAAATTGTGAACGATAATGTCAGTGCCACTATACATTGGCAAAATCCAAACCTTACAGGTAATTATATGAGGAAATAGGAGAATTAATGCCAAAGACCATCAAATTCCATACGGATTGAAACAAATCAAAGGTTATGAGCACGTATGTTATCAGTCCTATAGTTATTAGTGACTGAGGTGACTTAAGATATACTTTTTATCATTCTAATATTATAAAGATAATTTCTTAAGACTAAGTCATTTCTGTATTTATACTATAAAAACAAAAAAATAAAGGTTTTAAATTATAATTTCATTAATTTAATGTAAATGACATTAACAAATTACTTTATTGTCATGTTAAAATATACAAAAATAAGTATTAGAAATGGATATTGTGCTTAATAATTAATGTTTTTTATTCTACACGTAGTTTTACTGTTTCATTAATTCTTATCTAAAGGAAAGAAATTAGGTAAACAAATGAAATGTCTTTTTCTAATCTAATGAATGATGACCTTTGATAAAAGTGAGCACTTTTACACATAAAGTGTTATTCCTGTAATTTTGCAATCATCTTCCACTTACAGCTTCTTGTAAATATTTGTCTTTCTTGGAATAGAATCTCTGACTTAACAGAGTCTCTAGCAGATAATAGCAGTCTTTGGAGGCGTCTGTTGATATACACTGATACACAGTATGTGTATGTATATGCCTATAACCACCCACTCAGGCAAGAAAAATGAATATTTGAGAAAGGAAATCATTCTTATCTTTGCTTTCACAATCCAGACTTCCAAATTCAAACATATTTAGAGAAACACAAGCAACTTTCCAGAGCTTTCAAAAAGAAAAAATGAATACATGTGGCACTTGAGTCGCATCTTTAAAAAAACTGTTAATAGCATCTATTTATAAATAATCTACACAAAACACCATTATACCACCTAATGACAATTAGAGGGGAAAAAGAATCAAAGAATTCAGGTCTGCCAAATAAATAAAATAGTCCCTCCCAAATTAAGCAACAAATTCATAAATAACAAGGATTATGCCATGAATTTGATGTTTCCTTTGTAGCAGAAGACAAAGGGAGCATAGAGGAATAAATATTGATTGAACTAATCATCCAATGAATAGAAATGAGATTTACCAGTGCACCAATATAATAGGCTATGTTAACTAGTTCTTTCACAGCGCATATGCTGCCCTTTCAACCCCTGACCCCATCCATTCACTTCTTAATGAGGGAAACCACAGGTGTTATAACGGCATTTATAGTGAATCAAGCTAAATATAATAACCATGTGGTTAACTAATGGCATTGGCGGGGGTAGATTCTTATGAAAAGAAATATTGTGATCATAGTGTCACAAAATTGTTATGTATTGCAATCTAAATCTGTGTGTTAGAATTCTGGCTTGCTCTGTTTATGTTTCAAGATATAGCTATGGGGCCATGAATAAATTTTAAGTCCTAGATTTGTTGTCTCCATAATAAGTACAATTTTATTAGTGCTTATGTCAGGAGTTAAAATACTTTTCAACATATTCATACCTTGCATGGTAAGCATCCAAAACATTTTAAAATAACACAGAAGGTATAATACTTTATACTTAATATAAGATATATTTGTCTTGGTTAGTGGTCACTTATAAATATTGGAAATAAAATATAACTTTATAATAATTACATTATAAATTTTGTTTTAAAATTAAATTGGGATATTCTTGGCTTAAGCATGTTCTTATGAAGGCCAATTGAATGTGTCACCTTTTACCAAAACATGAGGCTAAAGTAATTTGCTTTGACTTAAATGTGTTCACCTCTACTTAGTAAATATTTTATTAAATGGTTGGGTATTCTGACTTTGTAAATTACTTTACCAGACAGGGTATTTGTTGATGACATTTTTTGTGTGATTACTTACCATATCATGTGGTCCTGGTCATATTTCTCTAATTCACAGAAATCACAGACATAAGCAAAGAAAAAGCAAATTAATCTAGTTTACTGAATTATGTTTTTTGTAACTAGCCTACTTATTACTTTGTATTCATGTAAATCCGATATCCTGGCATCATGGCACATATGAAAGATTTGGGATGCTTAAAGGAAAATGTTTTATCTCATAGCAAAGCTTTTTTCTAAAGCATAATGCCATAAGTCAATTTTAAATCATATTTTTTAAAAAAATTTAAGCATTCTCCCTTTTACATGAATTATATTAGAATTATATTGTTATCATGTGACAATGGCAAATATATACTATTTTAATTTCAAATTAAAAGTGCAAAAGTTACTCTCTGATTTGGGCACAAAATTATATTTAACACAGAACATCAAAAGCTTTTTAAAAAGGCCTTGGCATTTATAAGCATTACTTGGCATGAAATAAATGAGTATCGGTGCTGCAAAAAAATTGTAGAATAACTTTTTATTTTAGTTTTCTGACTATTTTATAAAAATATTTTCAAGTGAAAAAAGAGTATTTTCGAATACAAAATATTTTTTCTCTTTATTTGGAACCAAGTTTGATTCTCCCTGTTCTGAAAACTTTGTCAAATTCACCAATCAACTGATTTCTAGAAGCCCAAATTAAAAGATCCTCTTGAATATAAGAATAAGGTCATCTTCACAAACATTCCTATTTTCAGTTTTAATTTAAAAAGGGACAAACGCCAAGATTTCATCTTTTGCACCAATATATATGCAAATAGCAATGTATGCAACTAACATTTATTTACTGATGATTTATTTATTTATCTACTCAAAGCTAGGTACAGTACTGGGCCCTAAATATGCTCAAGTTGACAGAGTAGAGTCAACTGGCAAGGCTATGATAGCCGTGATCAAAGCAAAAGCAGAACAAAATACAGTGGGATGCTCTCAGGGTGGCAGAACGGCTCTCACAGGGAAGTGATATCTGCGATGGACCCTAAGGATAAGTATAAGTCCACCTTTCGGTTAATTTGCTCATCATAAATGAGGTTGTTTAAGTCCTTGTTTATTGTTTTATTCAGTTGCCTTTTATAGTTGGTACTACGCAAAAATTTGTTTATTCACATAGAACCATTCCAAAAAGAGCATATTCTGACAGAGAAAGGAGTAGTATTGTTCTTAAATAAAACTTTTATTAGAAACGTGATTTTAAAACCACAATTTAAAAAAACCTCTAAGGTAATTCTTAAATTACAAAAAGAAAATGTACTGAAGGAAACAAATGCTGGTGTGAGGACGAGAGTAACTTGTAAAAATTTTTTAAAGCATCACCAGGAAAATAAATGAGAAAACACTTTATAATATCCCTATACATTTGTTTTTGTAAAAGAAATTCTAATTTTGAAAAATAAGGAAAGGGCTGATATATATTGAGTTTCATGTTCTTTAACATTTAAGGTATTACCTCAAAATAGCGATATCTGCTCTGGAGAGTATCTTAGATTACTAGATACCAGGGAGAATAAAATCCACCGAAGTAACAGGGCATGTCGGCAGTGTCTGAGGGCCACAGTAATATCTTCAAACTCTTACATTCCAGGAACCTGTATATAAGACTGAACTATGAAAATTAAGCAATAAAACCTACACATAATGGTCTTACAGACTTTTGAGCTATTCTCGCTCTTAAGCATATTTGAAGAAGGAAAATCCTGGACTCCTAGACAGTAACAAAAATGTGAGTGTGAGGAGTAACTATTGGCCGTGTTCATCCCAGCATTATTTATGGGTAAATCACTGATCGGGCTGAAAAAAGAAAAAAACTAACCACTGCTATTCACAGTTAGGCTCTTCATTTTGAAGTGGTAATTTGGCATTCTAGTTTTGCACATTAGTTCTTGTGAGCTTAGTTAACTTGAATCCTCATACTAAGGTCTAATCCACTCTGAAACGCTGGTGAGATCAAGTTTCCGAACCTACAAAGCTGAAAACCAGACCCTGGGCTGAGGAGAATGCACAAAAGTAAATGTCCCCATTTGAGACATCCAGGCAGCCAAATTGCTACTCTTGGTCATAACCCTCTTCATTAGCATGAACCTCATCTTCAAATTACTACGTGGTGAGCAACGCCACTGAGTCATGTATTTTCATCTTGAAAAATAGATATTTTTTAAAATATTGATTATTAGTTAGGATTTATTAGACCAAGGAAGAGTGCCCTTCTGTTGTAACACATCCTAATAATAAAACGGCCATTATACTTGATCTGATTATTTCTTGGAACTAGAAGAATTTAAGAAGTGGCTGAATGACCTCACTTCTCGGGGCTTCTCTGGAAAGGTGAAAGGTTGGATTGAGTAGTTATTTAAGAAGGCAACTGGTTTTCTGGATACCCCTTCCTTCACCTCTTATTGTCCTTTTTCTGGTGCTTGTATGTTATAAGACAATGGACACAGACACCCAGTTCATGTTATGCCTGGACCAGTGTGTTATTCTAAGTAATAAATGTAGCCTGAACCTTTGGAGAACAGTGATTTTATTTGAAGTGCTATACGTAATATAAGTCTAGATTTTTACTGTGGTTTTTATGGAAATATACCTACTGCTTACTAAATATTGTTGCCTGTAATTAATTCTAAGGCTTACAATTCAGAGTAGTACTATTTTTTATTTGCCTAAATGGGGTAATAAAAATAATTAAAAATAATGACTCATCAAACTGCATTTAAAATGTTTAATCTCACCTGTCCAAGACAAGGATCTTAAAAGTGCTTCATACAGGTTCCATATAATTGATGTGAAAACCCATATTCTGAACTTCTCAAGTAAAAATTGCATGTTATAGCTCGAAACAGAATGAACATTCAAGTAATATTTTATCATCCAGCAGCTGCTAGCTTCTAAATTCCAGAATCAAACAATAACACACAAGTTTAAAGAACTTAGACATGTTGAATTTCTAACGTATAATTGGCTGGTCAAATAATAAAATTACTATATAGGACCTTTTCCATTAACTTGTATATTAGTTATGTCTGGCACATAGTGAAGGAATTAAACACTTTTCTTTAAAAAAAAAGAAAAAATGAAGAAGAAAGAGAAGAAACCTTGTTCCAAATTTCCACAGTTTTGGAATATGAGCAAATGCCACACAGTCTGGCTGAGCACAGTAACATTTGTTCGGCAAAACATAGCATGTCATTAAGGTGCAGGGTTTCATGGCAATGATTTGTTTTGTTTTTTACAGAAAAACAAATTTCAGATAAATTCATTTAAGAATACTTAGGATCCTAACCTATTCCTCCATTTGCTCTAAAATTAAATTTAAAACAGACAAATATTCTTTGTTCGTTTTCCTTTTAAATATTACTTTTTAAAAGGCTTAATTCTAAACACCTCTACCCTTGAATATGTTTTTTTCATTCTTGTGATTAAAAAAATAAGTACAAAAGAATGGGGCTTTCGGACTGCCTTTCCAAGGAAAGCTCAGAAACATCAACAGTACACTAATAAGATAGCATTAATACCTTCCAATTGTGTTTTTGTTTTATTTTGTTCTGTGTACTAATACTTCTAAATGTCAGTTTGACTGCCACTCCTGTCACGATAAATTAAAGTTTATTCTATTGGTTTTAGAAAGTGTTCTTCGGTAATGAAATAAGTTGATTCTGAGTTTCTTTCCATCAAAATTTCATGAATGATTTTGGAAAGGTTATCTAACATGATTGACATGAGTGTTGATTTATAGTCAAAGAGAGACATTCTTTGATCATTTTACAATGACCAAAAAATAAAAGAAAATATATGGCAAAGTTGCAGGTGACACCTTCGATTGTGGGTTAGGTTTAAATGTGATTCGACAAATCTTTATATTGAGGACTTAATGCATAACAGAATGCCTCCTAAGACAACAGTCTCAAGCACAACAAAGATGGTTTCTTATAAAATCCCTAAGGAATTCTTAGATAATTTTTGTTTCATTTGAATTTCTTAAGTGCCCAGTATTTTCATCTCTTTTTTCCTAAATGAGAAAATAGATGACTTGTCCAAAATTATTTGTTAAAAGAAGTGGAGAACAGAATTTGACTTCAATCAAGGGCTCCCCCTCTGAGTCTAGTTCTGTTGTTATTACGCTACACTTTCTCGCTTTGGCTGTACTATTTTTTGTCACCCTTGTACCCACAGCAGACATCACTAATCAATCATGACTTTAATCCTTGCTAAGTCCAGATGTAGCCTTCATTATCATTTGACCAGGATTGGTTCTCAGAAAAAAACTTTTTATCAAAACTCTCTTGAGTGTTTTGACCATATAAAGAATAAATAATATTATAATGAAAGCATTTTTCTTCAATTACATGATCCCCTTGAGCGAAACATAGTTCTCCATAGTTTTCACCCCTAAAATAATGGTAATGACATTTACCAATTTCAGAAAAAAAATTTAAATAAATATTATAGAATACCTACAGATTCTAAATAGAAATTATTCAGTAAAAATAATAATAAAGTCAAAGTATATATAGTAAAATTTTTGTTACCATAATTATCCCCTCAAAGATTCTAAAATATAATTTCATAAACTCAAATATACCTTCTTTTACAGAGATTTCAAGTTTTTAGTAAAATTGTATATTTATAGAGGTTTCCTCCACTAAGATCCTAATTTACCTGCATCAGCTCTAAGGAAGGAAACAATTTTATAATAAACAGCTACAAATATTGCTGATGTCTCAATATGACATAACTCTCCATTTAATAAACAACATGCACTTACCTAACAGTTTATAACGTTAAACTACTCATGTGTCTCTCAGCTTGTCAATGCTTTCCTGTGGTATTTATGTTTGTCAAGGAAAGAATTACCTATCTTTGGTCATAAGGATTTCAAGAAAAAGAATGGGTTAAATAACCTAGCATACCGCCATTTACCTACCTGGGATTAATTAATTTTGTCTGATTCGGATTGAAAGTCCCATCAGCACACCATCTTATCAAAGGCCTATTATCGTCCTATCCAATTCTATGTTTTGTACAAGCATAAAATATTTTATTAAAGAAATAACCTTGACAACATTAAAAAGATGCCTAGCAATATAAAGAAAAAACCAATTAAGTTGGACATTAATTCTAAATAAAGACCGAGTTCTGCTCCTCCTTAACAATATTGCGGTTTATTGTGATTTGCATTTTGGCTGAAACATAATATTCCTGAGATCAAGCTATCATTTATATGGTTAATTTTTATGCTTTCAAATTAAGTCCATTCACATTTCTTTTAAAGCACATTTATTAGTTCACTGTTATTGATTTTCCAGGCCTCTTCAGTGTATGCTGTGCTACACAAACATAGATAGAAACACTGACCTACCCCATCATTTATTCTCCAGCGTGCAAATTGATCTTATTATATAATGGTCCTGACTCCCACAACTCAACTAAATTTGACCACAGATACTATTACAAAGAAAATGAACTGCACCAGAACTGCATTGGACTGTCTTCGTCTTATACTCAGCTACCTAGTATATTTAATAATATCACATTGGAAAAAAATTGTAAGCTTATCTCAGATGATTCTCTTTGTTTTACCTCATGTAAAATACCTCCTTTGCTTGCTCTGTCTTTTAGAAATTACAGTGCATTTCTTCGTATTCATTAATTCTGTCAGTCTTTGTACAGTGGCTGCTCTTAAGGAAAATTCTGAAAACATTTTAAAAAGGAATTCTCTAAACCTGAAAGGAGCTGACAGATGCAGTCTCATCTTTTTACAAATGTGATAGCAGGTAAAATTAATAATGTCTTGTCTATGTTTAGTGTTCTATAGTTCCCAATGAGCTGCTGTAGACATCGCACAGCAACCTTGTGAGATATGCAGAACACGTATGAATAGGAACGTGCCCTGGGTAGCTAAGCTAAAGGAAACCCCAAAATATAAAGAGTGTTTTTTAAGAGTTTAAAAATGCAGTCTCAGTACCTTAAAAAATCACCCCCAAACTAAAACATAAACAATTGTTTTATAGATAGAGCAAATACAAATGGCTAGTAAACAATTGGAAAGGAAGGGTTTGATTTCCCTTATTAAAGAAATTAAAACATGAGTGGCATCTTCACCTGTCAAAGTACAGAATGGTGTGATGAATTGGACACCCTAACATTCTACAGGAGGTGTTTCTATTGGTAAAAGCATTGAGCTTACACCCTTAAAAATTACTATACTCTTTTGGTCCAATAATTCACCCTATGAGAACCTTTCCAAAGGAAATAAACTAAAATAGCAAAAGACTATACCTACAGACCTTGTAGCCTCATTATGATATTTACCATACAGGGAAACTTTGTCGTAATGCTCTTTATGGCACACTTTGACGTAGTAGGTACTCACTGTTAAACCACTATGTATTCACCATGTATTTAACATATGTCACTAGTATTAAGTGTTTATACGAACCTGACAATGTGTTTTAGGTTCTAGCAATAAAATGGTGAGGAAGAAAGATATCCCTGACCTCACTAAACCTAAAGACTAATAAAAAAACGGTTGGAATACAAAACTGTAAATACTATATGGCCTAAAGTATACAAAATACACAAACAAGAAAGTAATGAAACCTTATAAAAATATTAAAAGTCACCTTGGGATATTAAGATATCAGGTCATTGTTTTCTTATTCATTACCATTTCTGTACTTTCAAAATTTCCCACACACATTTCCTGTAGATTAGTCTTAAGTGTCCAAGTGATCTCTCCAGCACAGTAGTAAGACTGTTCGTTATCTGCAACTCATTGTATTTTAGCTCATCCATTTGGCTGAGGTCAGCTAGTATGATAATAGGGTTAAGGGTGAAAGTTGAATGGCTCGTTGAGAAAATCAGCTTACTTAGTATATACACAACCATTCACTCATTTATTACCAAACACCTAGCAAGGACCTTTTATGCACCAGGCTCTACCTTCTGTGTTAAAGATACAGGGTGAATATGATTCAGTCCCACCCACTAAAGAGCTGAGTCCAGTCTTCTTGGAAGCCATATGCTGTAATTCACAATAAATAATGGATAGAGCAATAATAATAATAATAAAAATATGCAGTTTTAATGGAGAAAAAACTTTCTCCATTATTGGGAAAAGAAGGGTCCTGCTTTATTAATTTCTTATTAAGTGTAGGTTAATATGACCCCCCTTTGTCTCTGAAGGCTCATATTAATTTGAGAAATATATTGCTTCAAATTTTGAAGGAAAGATAAGGATGAGATACTCATAGAGAAATTAATCAATGTGTCTTTATTTTAACTCTGTTAAACTAGCCCATTTATATCCCCTGATGACACTGTGGGGCTTTGCAATACCTAGAGATGTCGAAGAACACCAACGCTGACACACTCAGGTCTCAAAAGATAAGAATCTGGAAGAGCTTTGATTCCTACTGATGGAGTTGTGGGAAACTTTTAAATACTTCTATAGTCTGTTGTAGATGAGGAATCTACTTTACCCTTAAGGCTGTTGGAAACTTGTTGGTAGTTAGTAGGGCAGAATTCAAATATGAAGTTCACTGCTCACGTGGTCCTCATTCATGGGCACTCATACCCATAAGTAAGTGGTTCAAAACAGGTTCTGATTTTTGCCCCCATCGTTATCTATGAGTCTGTTTCTATTTTGTTGGTTAGGTTATTTTTTTCACTACATTCCACATATGAGTGAAGTCATATGGTACTTGTCCTTCTTTGACTGGTTCATCTCACTTAGTATAATTCTCTCCAAGTCCATCTATGGTGTTGCAAATAGTAGGTTTCCTTCTTTTTTATGGCTAATATTCCATTGTATAAATGTATGACAGCTTTTACATCCACTCGTCTGCTGATGGGCACTTGGGCTCTTCCAAATCTTGATTATTATAAATAACACTTCCATGAACATAGGGGTGCATATACTCTTTCAGATCAGTGAGGTTTCTTAGGATAATCTCCCAGAAGTGGAATTTCTATTCCACCACGTGAGCAGTGAACATCATATTTGAATTCTACCCTACTAGCTACCAACAAGTTTCCAACAACCTTAAGGGCAAAGTAGATTCCTCATCTACCATAGGCTATAGAAGTATTTAAAAGTTTCCCACAACTCCATCACTAGTGACATATGTTAAATACATGGTGAATACATAGTGGTTTAACAGTGAGTACCTACTAAGGCAAAGTGTTCCATAAAGAGCATTACGACAAAGTTTCCCTGTATGGTAAATATCATAATGAGGCTACAAGGTCTGTAGGTATAGTCTTTTGCTATTTTAGTTTATTTCCTTTGGAAAGGTTCTCAGAGGGTGAATTTCATAAGGCCATTTGACACATTCGGCAATGTGAAGAGCCATTTTCGGCTGTCGCAATTAGGAAGATACCACTGGCATCCAGCAGATAGAGGTCAGAAATGCTGCTAAACATTCCACATTGTACAGAACAGACCTCCCAAAACAAATTCTTCTGCCCAAAACAATCCATAGTACTAAGAATAAGAAATACGATCCTAAGAGTATATGAAGACTTTCTAAATGAAATCACAAGTCCTCAGTTTCCCTATGCATTCGTTGAGAAACTTGATTCCTTTTTTCACCTCCCCTTTGACAACAATCCTGTTTCCACTTAACAGAAGAGGACCAGTCTCTCACTCATTTCAAATGATTTTACTATGTACATGGTTCCCAAGATGGAAAACCTTCCAGTACACAAAAACAAAGGGACAATTTGAAATATTAATTTCGATGCTGAGAAAGTGAATGATTCTAATGAATGTGCAAAACATTTTTGCAAATCAGGTAGTTTCCATTTCTTTTCTTTTAACAAATATTAAAGAAAGACAATCAAAGTATTGATACAAATCATTAAAAATAGTGTTGATGATAGAATGATATGTGATTTGAGACATACACTTCAGAGGGAGTTTAAAGAAGTGAATTAAATTGCTATGGAAAAAGTAGTTCCACTTCCAACTACAAAGTTATGCAAATACATTTTTCAACACTTAAATTTCTAAAAACAAAAATATGAATAGAAGTGATGCTAAACTCCATCGCAGCCTACTAATAAATAATAGATAAGCAGAGGTAGCAGAATTGACTAGAAGAAAAGAAAACCCCGTCTGGCTTATTAAGAGGTAAATTTTCTTTAAATTTATTTTTATGTGTAGTAAGCATAGAATTTATAATATAGTTGTGTACTTCTTATCAATTGTGATTTAGTGATAATAATAACAATAGGTCAATCCAGAAGAAATGTTAACACTCAGAACTCATGCTCACAGGGAGAAAATGTTAAACTTACAACAAATATATATTTTTTGTTGCAGAGAAGTATAACCAGGTGATTAATAAAAGACTTTCAAATATGAAAATTTTGACATTAGAGTAACATTGTATGGGAGAGGCTAGTATGAAATGAAAGTATGAATTTAAGGAGAAAATGCATATTATAAAATTTATGTTATAGAAGTGCTTATTTATTTTTTCTTTTCAAATGTATTCTACAGATATCATAACATTTTCAGATTTAGATTCCATTAATATATTTTAAAAGTGACTTGTCAGTTTTATTGTAAAATATGTAATCTAAAATGCCTCAGAAATGACATCCTTTGCAGTGCTGTAGTATGTACTACATAGTCTGATTTTACAATAGTTCTAGGTTGAAGAGGAATGCTCCAGGACCCCCGGTTCCTAGTTCATGGTAGTTTACCTTGTTTTTTTCAGGTTCATATTAACCTGGTGTCATAATTGCTTAGGAAACACATTAGAGTGATTGCCTAGGCAACAACTGTTTCAAAGCTAAGAAGAACCAAGAATAATAACCTGGTCCCTACGAACTTTCTGAGATGAGTAGGCACAATCATACCTGAGAAGCTTTAGAAAATAACCAACTGTCCTTTTTACCCGAGATTCTAAAGTTCCAGTGCTCTGTAAAAGATTTGAATGAGCACCAACCTCAGAATCAGCAACAATGATATAAAAACAATGACATCCTCAAAAAAGAGGTACTTCAGGACAGTCCACTAAACCAAGGGTCTGCAAACTTTTTCTGTAAAGCCCAGATAGTAATATTTTAGACTTTATGGCCCATGTGGTCTGTCTCGTAACTACTCAACTTTGACATTGTAGCACAAAAGCAGCCATAGTCAAACATAAGCAATTGATCATGGCTGTAATAAAACTTCACTAACAAACACAGGGGGCAAGCTAAACTGTGGTGGACAGTTGTTTGCCAACCTCAACACCAGACTCTCAAGTCCCTGAGGACAGGATCTATGTCTTTTTTAACTTAGTATTCCCATCACCCAGTGCAAAATCTGATGACATCCAGTAAATGTTGAATAAATGAGTGAAAGTGTTTAAGCCATAAGAAGATAATAATATATTTAAAATATGCTGAAATACAATGCACTGCAAAGGAGAATAAGAATTATAAACCTCATAGAGTTTAGATATTAGCCAAGGAGATCTATTTCTAGAAGTACTAGGCAGCTTGACCACAATTAATAGAATGAATCTGCAGTATATTGTTTATATATATCCTTATATTGAATAATTAATTAATATTAAAGTATAACTTCTTATAAATTTATCTTCTCTACATTTTGAACTCCTTGAGGTCAGGCATCTTTGAGGACCAAACTATAAATTCTGTACCTTATCCACATATAATAGGTCATTGAAACTTCAAATTAATTATGGATGAGAAAAGATAATTAAAAAAATGGCCAATTAACTTACTGATCAACAAATATTTGGCATATCTAGTATGTGCTAAGTATAAGGTAGTTGTTAGAGGAAATCCAATGCAAATAATTTATTTATTAAAAAAGTAAACATATAGTACTTATTATGTGTCATATCCAGGTCTAATTCCTAACAAGTGTTAACTCAGTTAATCCTCACAGCAAACTTGTCATAAAATAGTGTTTATTATTAAGTTCAATTGATAGGTGAGGAAACTGAGATACAGAAAGTTTAAGTAACTTGTCCAAAGTCATACATGTACTAAATGGAAAAACTGGGATTCAGACCCAGGCAGGCCAGCCCCAAGTCTGTGTCCTTAAGCAATGCAGAATGCTGTTACTTTCCTTAAGTGAATTCCTGAGTTTCTAAAGCACAGTTGCGAATTGTTAACTAAGAATACAATACAATGTGGCATTGCCCAGGGACCTCTGTAACAGATAAAACCTGGATGAAGTAAGAAGTAAGGTCAGACGTTACAGTAATAGAATGAACTTTGGGAGGTCATGAACTAAACCTTCAAATTGTGTGGAATTTTGTCAGCAAAGAATCATAAGAAGCTTTTCAGGTAGAAGGACAGAGTGAACAGAAGCTTGGGGGCAGAATTGTAAGGCAGACATTCTATGTATATATATATATATATCACCCTGAATGAAACAAATGATAAGAAGCTAACTTTTATTCCGCCTTATTATGTGTCAGATACTGTATTAGGTCACTGAATACATAGAGAACTATTTACAATCCCAGGCATTAAAGTGAATCCTCAGGTTCCAGTCCAGCCTCTGTTACTATGTGGGTGGCCTGGGGCTAGTTACTTAACTTCTCTGAGCCTCAAATTTTTTGTAAAATGAGGATAAATGCCTGCATCATAGGGTCATTGTAATTGTAAGGGTTGAGTTACATGAGATAACAGCATGAAGTACTCACATAGTGCCTTGGTATTAAGTCCTCAATGAGTGCTTTATTTTTGTTCTTGAATATTTATTGTCACAAAACAACGTAAAGTGTTGTTGCCTCTATATTGCAAATAAAAAAGCTAAGGTTAAGAAAGTCTCAGACCAACATCTGCAACATATGTTTAATTTTCCAATTAAAACAGGCTTCCCAGAGAGTTCTCATTGGGAAGCAGAGATTTGATTAGATAGAGGGAAGAATTGAGAGATGCTATTATGTCAAATTAAAAATTTTGTACTAGGATGAAATTAGAGTGTTGAGGGTCTGGTGCTTGAACTTTTGAAAAACTGAAATACATGACTTGTTTAAAATTTACTTCTTAACGATATAGGGGTCTCTGGATAAAAAGAGGAGTCAAGCAAAAAGCAGAGAGGGGGTCTGGAGACTTGCTCTGTCACATGCCAGAGTCACAGGTTTAGCAGATCTCTCAACTCCCCTTAAACTTGTCTCATAGTAAGTGTCCTCATTTTCATCTAACGTTTCTTAATATACCTGTCAACTTGATTTCGAGACATTGATTGAGAACAGCATTGCATTCAGTTACAGAGAAAAATTCAAGATTGTTATGATTGTTTGTTTTCTTATATTTATTTATATTTGTTCAGCATGATTACTTGAAAGAGCTAATAGACACAACATTTACCAGATAAAAATTACAATGTTTCTCCACATTCCGTCTCACTCAATGTTATTAAACTCATCAGGTTTTGTTTTTGTTTTTCCATAGCTGTGGAGGGTTGATCTGTTCTTTGCGGAAGTCTGTTTTATGAAGGAACTCACCACTTTTTAATGGGAGCTATACAATATTTTATTTTGCTACATTTTGCACTTAATTTTAAAGATCCCACCAGGTATCAAAAATAGTTGAATCTTTCCTCCTCTTCCCTCTAAAAATTATGATTTCCATCAGAAAAACTCCTTAACAATTTCACCTGAAACTACTTTCAAATATACACTTGCAAAATGCATGCGTGATTTTTAAAAACCCTCAAATTCTCCATTATTTTTCAAATAATGGTGAACAAATACTTTTATTCACCATTACATTTTAGGATGGATACCTATTGTGGGGGTTCATAATTCCAGTGGTGCTTTCTCCCACCATGGAAGGTGCTGACATCAGGGATAGCTGCGAAACTTATGTAACTTGTACTATACTCAGCCCCACATCTCATGGTCTAATTAAGTACAAACCAAGTCAGTTGGCAGAAAAATAGTGTTATGGTGCAGATATTAGCACCTTGTTAGCAGTCAAAACCTGCTTTCTCAGGCAGAACCTATTTCTGAATGCAAAGTTTTATATAGATAAAAGCCATAATGTTTGAAAGGCATTTGATGAACTTACATTTGAAAAAATAAAAGTATTTTCTACTGGGCATTTTCAATTAAAAGGAAAAAGCTGGCCCAGAATTCTTAAACATGATGGGCATATTCCGAAACCATTATTTCATTTTTAGGGTTCAATGTCTAGGAAAAATAAAGAATTTATTTATTCATGCCACCACATGATAGCTGATAATATATGAAAATGTTATAAATGTGTTCTATAAATGTGTTTTAAGGTCCTTGTTCCCCTAGCATTAATCTATATTTCTTTATCATTATCATCATCGCTAATTTTTATTGATCACTTACTATATACTGGGCACTGTTTTGAGCATTTTATACCAATTACCTCACTTAATCAAAATAAGTCCTTGAACTTAGTAATAGGTTTTTATGCACATTTCACAGATGAGGAAAATGAAGCAGACAGAGGTAAAGCAAGTTGTCAAGGTCACCAGGCCAGCACCTGGAGGAGTTGGGATTTGAATCTAGGTTTTAGCAGCTGTGCTGTCTCCTAGTCCCATCACTCACTTATGGCCAGAGGATGGGTGCCACAAGCTTATTTCCTCCTCTTGTTCTGTCTTGTCTATCTCAGAGGCCCTTCCTGGGGTACACAACCTTCAGACACCTCCCTGACTCTAGACAACCCGAAGCTAGGTGAATGGTCTGGGGAAGTGATCTGTTCATCTCCCTTTTTTAAGTTAGGCATAATATTAAAACATCCTTCCTTGGCACCATTAATGAAACATCTGGAACGAGAGGCTGATTATTCAAAATCGCTCAAAAGCATGTCTATTATAAATGTGCATTTAGAAAAATTGCCACCAATGACCATGCACTGCACCTGGCCCTGAGGCAACCTGTCTTAATTTGAGTACATGTGGCTCACACCCAAGTGCAAGCAGTATCCAACACAATGATAATTTGCTGTCTCACAAAAGACAGACTGTCTCCTGGGGATTCAGTGGAAAGAGTTCTAGATTTTAAATCAGGAGGCATTTTGCTGCCCCTGACTGTGTACCCTTGGCAAGTCACCTCTGTGATCCCACTTTCTCATTTCTAAATAAGATTGTCTGTAGGGTCACTCCCTAAAGACAATCTTAGAGAGTACATGGGTGCCTGCCTTTAAGTATAATACTTAGATACGTTATTACCAGGGCTGTTTCTCAGTTGTTTTAGTTATTAAAAAACAGAGGCTTTCACAGATTAGGTAACTAGTCCAAAACCAAAAGCTACTGGCATTCCAACTCAGGGCCATGGGACTCCAAAATCCTAAACTGGATTGTCCTTTGTGATTCCAAAATCCAAAGATCTGTCCCCTACAACATGCCTGCTCTCCGACCTATTAGAATTATAGTGAATGTCTACATAGTCCCACAATCTTACAATACACCAAATAATACAATATTCATCAGAACTATAGTAAGGGTCACACATATCAAAAGAAGAGTTTAATTGTCCTTGAATTCTATTATACAGCATATCACGGAGAAATTTAACCTCAATATCAGTTATACCCTGGTAAATAAGTTTACGGAATCCTTTCCCAAGAACATGTTTTCCCAGAGATATATGGAGAGACCACAAAGGCACGAAAACATGAAAATCTATCTCCTGGAGACAAAGTTGAAATGGGGTGGGCACAGAGAGGCCGTGCTGATTTCAGGTAAATAGCCTATCTACTGCAAAGTTTTGCTGGGGGCTAGTGGGGGTGCACGCGTGCGCGCCGCACGCAGGAAATATTTAGAGAAGTGAGGGCAGGTAGTTTGTGTGGGAGATCGGGGAATTCAATGAAGGGAGATACTTTAGCCTTGCCTTCAAGTACATCTCCCTCCTGAGTACATTTACTTCCATCACAATGGACTAGAAGAGATCCTTTCTTAGTGGTGCGGAACCCTTGAGACCTAATTTAGCTTTTATAGGAAATTCAAAAAGAGAGAGACGGCACAAGAGCAAGAGAACAGAACAAAGATATGAGTTTGTACAGGGAATATTGATACTTCTGGACTGCCTCTGTAACTCTTTTGAAAGAAATTTTCTAAGTAAATGCTGACTTAGACGTTTCTGCTGGTGGAAGGCCCGAGCTCCTTCCGCAGAACAATGTGCTGCCCGAGTCATCTTTACAATTCCCGACAGTCTGTCGTCTCGGAAGCTCGAGTTCATTGGTTTTTATGCTGTGAAGGTCAGCAAACATTTTTGGAAAAATAAATTTTCCCTTTTTAATTTCTTAAATGCGCCCTCACAAGGATGCCCCAAAATAGGAACGTTACAGAAATGCAAATTTAAAACATGCCCGACAAGCTGTGCCTGTTGGTCCCGTTGATCATTTTTTACTCACATTTCACAGAAATTTCTAAGAACTTCGCCACATCCTTTGTTAGCTACGTATCAATTAAAACACCTCGGAGAGGCAAGTACCATAATGCACTATTTGTTATCCGTCTCCAACAGCGAAAGGCCCACTTTTTACTAACTGCCGTCATGTAGAAAGCGGGATGTGGAGGGAACGCCTGACTCTGAGGGTTTCACAGAAGATGAAGAAAGACATTTTTTTTTTCCCAGTGCTGTAGAGGGAAGGAAAAAAAAAAATCAGAGGCTTAACCAGGCAGTCAGTGGGAGAATAAGACCAGAACACTGATATTCTTATTCCTTCTCATCTATTGTAGCCACGAAGTCTAATAAATTGTCATTCACAAGCAATTTTCCACACAAATATAAAGTTGTTAGTGCAAAGACCCCAAATTACTTTTGTGGATGACTCTAACAGTATACCAATGGAAGGCAGACTGATTTTAAAAAGAAAAAAGAGTGAAAAAAAAGGAAAATATTGAGCTTTGAAATTAAGCATCTTTCTGCCCTGTTTGCTCTCTGAGTCAGCTGGGATCATTTTCCTACCCCTCGGGGTCTCAGTTTTCTCACCTGCCCAATAGAGGACTTCATTAGACAGGTACAAGATTTAAAGAGGCAATGCAGGTCAAATATAGAATATACTTAATTTGTAGTATTATTTTCTAATAGATGGTATTCATATTTAATGTTTGCACTTTTAAAAGTTAGCCTTAAATAGCTCCGCTGCATTTAACATGCCCCTAATCTGTAATACTGGTTTGCTTTTCTGCATACTATGAACATCCCTGTGGGTATGTTGATCTTTTATCTTGTTTAATAACAAGGCCAAGTATTATCATTGACCTTAGAGTTTCACATTCTTTAGTCTATTTACTGTCTGTAGCTCCACACCACTTTAGGTCTGTTAGATAGGAATACAAAATAAATGTATGAGAGACATACGTATATAGATAAATATATATTATAGATAATAGAATCATACATTCTGTGATTTAACAGATTAATTAACCAGGTCAAGATGCTGAGTTGAGGTAATGATCTTCACATAACTAACAATATATTTAGTTTATTAAGCAACTGAGTGCTAACTGGCATTTCCTACTAGAAAAATATATCAAGATAGCTTCCCAGTTCCACTATCTGTCATTAATCACCAGTCTTAGAGGTCTGGAAGCTGAAAGAAGGAAGAGAGCTTGGGCAGAGGGTCCCCTTGTTTCTATTCTGGAAAGACGATTTATTCAAAATAATGTTTTCATTCAGGGGTCTAATCATAAGCTCAAGATGATTCAGATGGTGAAGTCCAGCTGTAACAACAACAGTATCATGCAAAAAAATAACCACATGTATACTGAATCCCTTGAAAGTTTTCCATAACAGATTTAGGGATGATAAATCATGCAAACTCATTCTATAATTAACTAAAGTGTTCCTTTTCCTTCACCATAATCCAAAAGGATTAGCCCATGACCTTTAGTTGGATAAATCAGGGGACCGTAATTTACTCTGCTGTACAAAATTAAATTCAGATTGTAAAATCTGACCAAAAAAAATCCAAACACACACAAAAGTGAGCCTTTCCAGAGGCTTAGAAGAAATCTTCACTGCAAATTTAAAAATTCAATATCTCTATACTAAACAAAACTGATTTCAATGATTTGTTTTAGAGCTTTTCCTTAGGAATCTCCTGAAACCTCATGGTCATGACATCTGGTCATTTAGTAACATGGAACGCCAAGAGAGCCAGTTTTCTACAATTTATCCCTACTCTCAGATTGTCGCAAGGCTGAATTTTCATCATTTTATGCCTATTGCCCAATACAGTACCTGTCACATGGGTATATTCTGAATAAAGACACCCACAGGAAATGGAACCACACATTATTTCGTTTTCTGTAATAGTACGAAAATAGTTAACCCCCTTCAGATGGCTTACTATGAAATTATAAAGACGGGTAAAGCAACATTGTGCAATACTCCAATCTTTATAAATATGCTCCTTTGTATGTTACCTCCCGGCTGCAACAAACCTTGTTCTATTCCTGTCTGGCTTTTGTTTTCTGTGGTCATTCTACTGATATAGTCAATAAAAATTTATTGAGCAGTCACTTAAGACCTTTTTTTTCAACAAAGCAGAAGATGAGTGAATGAGTGGATAAATGGATGGACAGATAACTTTCTTTTCAGAGACCATTTATAGTTGCTGAATTTTAGCAGCACTCTTTTTATTTTAGTTTTACATTTTCAGCTGTTTTAAGATATTGATCATCTTTGGAGAATTGCATTGTGCTGAACTTAATGATTTCCACTGAAGATGTTGAAAATGCCCGTTACTTGATACTTCATTAATGTAATAATTGAGATCAAGCATTTTTAGGTCCACAGTAACTGACATCAAAATTTCACAAGCATTAGAAAAATAGAAGGTAGAATTCATCTTCTCCCCATGAAATACCAAAATTATTCTATACAGTGACTTTATCACATTATTTTCTGAATTATCAGTATATAGTTCAAATAAAGGCCAAGAAATTGAATTCACATTATTAACTCATGCACTAATCTTGAACTGGTAACACAGGAGTGGATCTGATGTTTACCAGAGACTCATCCTTTAATTTTGCTCAGATAAATCATGTAATGCAGTGCATTGTTTGTGCCTTGTTTCCCGAGAGGATGGTGTTGATATTCAGTTCTTTAAACTGGTTAAGAAAAAGAGGAATACCATAAATCAGAATCTATGTAGGTTATTCTTCACAAGGAGCAACCTGTAAGCTGAAGTCATTGTTTGGCTTTTCACTGTGCCCAGATAATAAACTAAAGAATGGAAGGAAATGTTTTGATAAATAGGGGCATCACTGTAAATCACTAGTAACTTAAGGAAAAAAAAATAGACAGGAAGGAAGGAAGGAAGGAAGGAAGGAAGGAAGGGAGGGAGGAAAGAAAGAGAAAGAAAGAAAGAAAGAAAGAAAGAAAGAAAGAAAGAAAGAAAGAAAGAAAGAAAGAAAGAAAGAAAGAAAGAAAGAAAGGAAGGAAGGAAGGAAGGAAGGAAGGAAGGAAGGAAGGAAGAGAAAGAAAGAAAGAGAAAGAAAGAAAGAAAGAAAGAGAAAGAAAGAAAAGAAAAAGAAAGAAAGGAAGGAAGACGTGAGCCCCCTTTTCTAGCTTGCAGCTCTGTATAATCCTTATTAACCTAACACATCACACTGATTTATATAGGGTAGGGACAGTGTCATCCGAATTTAGGTGTTCGACAAGCAGTAAGCATTTAGTAGATATTTCTTGAGGTTTTCCTCAAGTCTTTAGTTGTTGATTCAAATTTTCTTTTCTATAATCACCTTTTAATTTATAATCATCTTATGTTTTCACCTTATATTCTCATAAAACTTACATCTCTTTGTTCCCTATCATTTCTCTGTTTTTCCCTCATCTTATAGCTCTCCCCTGGGGATGGATTCCTTTGCTCTCTTTGTTCATCATATTGCTTTCCACCTTCTTTTTTTCTATTTCCATTCACTTTATTTCAACAGTCTGTTAGTTCTTTTCCCATTTTTTTTAGTTTGTTTGACTTGTATTCTCATTGCTGTTTCCTTAGTCTACCCATTTTCATTCATTGCTTTAAACACCTCTGTTTTTAACAAAAGTTTACCAAAAGTGCCATTAGATTACAGAAGAAAAGTTCTCAAGATCTCCTTCTTGTACCTTTGCAAACTGGGTCAGTTGCAAAGCATAAATCCAATTGACAGGCAATGGCTCTGACTTAAAAGTATGTTTGTTACATGTCTGTGTTGTTAACACTTCACAACTAGAAAGGTCCAGACAGAGACTAAAAAAAGAAAAAATCTTTAACCTAATTGTTTGTATTTCATAATCAAAAGCTAAAAGAAAATATCACACGTGATGTTGATGTTTTCCAAACTAGTTTTCCAGTTAGGCTCTTTTTCTAGAAGACTATGAAACCAAACTTTTTAAACTTAATTATTTTAATGAGGATAAGTAATCTGTTATTTCCTGTTGAATCTTCCTTCTACAGTCAATATTAAGTGTGGCCTGACAGTTTTGATGAATTGATTATGCATCTGAAGCTGTTTGGATTTATGCTTAGCCTTTATTTCCCGAGCTATAAAAAACTAGAGAACATCTTGACGATATTCCACACCAGAGCTTGCAACATGGAAATTATTGCCGTGACTTCGTTCACTGGGTCGACCACAAATTTTTTAGCAAATATTATGTGCCAAGACCTGTGCTAGATTCTGAAAGAATAATAAAATGAAGATCTCATCATATACAGAGTCAAAGATAAAACTAAGCAGTAATTACAGTGTAGAGCGATATGTCAGGGTAGGGTTTTACATAAAGGGCTCAAGGTCATAGGAGAGGAGACTTAATTTGTCTTAGGTCTGGGAAGGCCTAATGAAAGGTGAGATTCCTTCACAGGGAAGAACAATTAGGGTCAACCCAAGCAAGAGTAATGTCCAAAAAGGGATTCAGTTTTACTAGATATGATGATAATGAAATTGGGGAAAGTTTACTATAATGGTTGATACTACAGCTCTATCATTACTATCTCACAGATACTAATTCTTTAGAGAGCTTGAAAGAAATCCAAAGGCCTTGACTTCTGCTGGAAGCTAATTAACTTTACTTTTTGCTGACCTTTCATTTCCTTCACATAAAATGAGCTGCTGATTTAAATACATGCATGAAAAGGTTTAACTAATTTATAGAAGATAGTGTTTAAATATTTACTCTATTGTTTGCTCAAACTATTCCTGTGGTCTTTTCTCTATTTGCATAATGTAAATACTTTTTTACAACCACAGGATTCTTACCATGCCTGGTAATCAAAGCTTAGATCAACCATCATAGCTCAAAAATGAAAGCCAAATTCAAAAATTATATTTGTTTTTATTTTACATTTAAGTGATGAAAAAGAAAAATATAACATTATATTTCCTGTAAAGATCACATCTAAAAATTTAATTACCTTTTAAAACCTTTTTGGGGGAAAATATGTGTTTGATTCTAATTACACATAATAGGGAAGGCTTTTAGAAAGGGAAATTATTATTTTTTACCTTGGAATTGCTATAGCACAAAGCTAAGGGTATACAAGGTATTCAAAAATTACCCACTAAATTATATTTAATTTACTTAAAGCTGAGCCTACTTAGTGATCTATGTCCTGAATGCTGATAAACACAAACGATTAACCCAAACAATAGCATCTTAGATTAAGAAAGAGGATTCCAAACTCCTGGTTTTCAGAAAACAAGCAATATTGTATTTTGTCAACTGAATAGAGAAAGAAGAATTTGCTTATGTGCCATAATCCCTACTGTGACTGATTAAATAAATCCTTTGTGAGTAAAATGTAGAAGTTATAAAGACTAGGAAGTTATATTGATTTTTCATTACTAGCTAAAGGCTTGCATGCCATATAAAATGAATTCTAACATCAAGGCAGGGGGAAGTTGTGTTTCCCAGATCCTTTTTAAGAAACCGGTAGGAAACCAAACAGTTGTATAGTCTAGTTAATAAAGTCAGGCAATAGGGTAATGGAACTCTATTTTTACTTTTTATTTTAGAGAAAGCTAGAGATTTATCTTTATAATTGGTCAACTAATCTTTAGTTTCTCATCTTGCCTTTCATATGTTATTAAACCGATCGGATTTTCTTCCCGAGTCCTTCCTTAAAGGACAAGAGGACACCGTACCCACGTGTTAGAATTTTCACTCTATCAACACAAGTTGGCAGGTACGTGGGAAACCTGATTTAAATTCAGTTGCTCCCACGGGAAGATAAATAAATGTACCCATTTCAATTTTTATAATAAGTATAGAATTCTCTTGTTTTTACTTTCCACCCTCATTCTAGTGGCATTCTTATGGATGGTCACCTTTGCTTCCTGAAACCTGCAACTAAATCAGAATCTTTTATTAAAAGTATCGTAGGTAATTCCATCCTCACTGATGTGGCTCAGTGGATTGAGCACCGGCCTGTGAACTGAAAGGTCACGGGTTCAATTCCCAATCAGGGCATATGCCTGGGTTGTGGGCCAGGTTCCCATTTGGGGACATGAGAGAGTCAATGGATCATTGTTTCTCTCCCTCTCTTTCTCCCTCCTTTCCCCTCTCTAAGAATAAATAAAATATTTGTTTAAAAATAAAAGTATCCCAGGAGCCAGGACTAAGAGACGTTGAGAAAACAAATGCAAACATCCTGTAGGTGATCACTCACTGAATTTTCAAAACTGAAGAAAAAATAATTGGAAAAAGACTGGTTAGAAAATACAAGACGTGATACAGTAAGTTTAAGAAAAAATAATTGCTCCTAATTTACAACTTCTTCATGCATGCTCATTCTCACGATAAGAAAACCAAAATAGACTATCAAATACTCATCTAATTTGGAATCCCCCAAGTTGTGATCAGTGCCTGGTTTGCATCAGAACTTCCAGAGAATTTATTTAAAATGCAGATTACTGAATCAAAATCTCTGACTGAGGGGCCCAATAATGGAACAAATATCTACTTTAACAGAGACCCTCCAATGAGTCTATGCTACAGCTTGAGATTCTCTACTCTAGTTAACCCCCATGATTTCTCCCTAGAAAAGCACTTAATTTTGCCGTTCAAGCAACTGATGAGAAAAGGCCGAAAGACTTACCCAGGATCAACTCTATAGTCAGCGACATTGAGGCTCGCTTGCAAGGAACTCACATTACTTCTGCATTGTGCCTTCTGCCTCAGACGGCTTCTCCTTTCTCACCTCTGCAAAGTTGCCACAGTTCCGTGGGTCCATTTTCCTGCAACATTCTTTCTCAAAATTTCTCATGACTTTTCCAAACGACCGAAGATATATATGTGAGGCATCCAATATAAAGTTCTTGTCATCTACCAAAAATTACATTGTTCCAGGTATTGGAGAAGGTGTATTTTGTTTGATGTATAAATGAAGTATTAGCCATGATTTGTGGTCTTGCCGCCATGACTTCTGGGTTTTTTTTTAAGTTATGTAATTATAATTAATTTCAGAATACACATCTGCAATAACTAATATAGAAGAGGCACTTAGGACAAAGTAAGAGACTCGTGGCTAGCCAGGAAAAAAGCAGGCAGATATGCATTTCAGAAATTAATGCTTTAACATTCCCAAAACAACACAAGACAATAAACAATAACAAATAATAGCACCCTCCGCCAAAAAGAACAATAGAGATTAAATGTTAAAGAAAAGACATTCTGGAACACACTGGTAGAACCAGAGGTGATGAGTCAAAGTTATTAGGAAACAAATTTCCATTAATGATAAGAAATATTTGTCTAAGAGCTGTGTTGAGCTCTGTCATTGGCATACTCAAGCAGAACTTGGCATGGTTAATTTTTACAAACATAAGCCTCACTGAATGGAAGATTGGGATTAAAGATCAAAATTCCACCAGTGCTAATAGTCTATGTTGATATGTGTACAGCTATTCAGAAAACGCAATTTGGGAAAGACACTTTAATTAATTAAAACTAGCCATAAAACTTATGATTTGGACTTGGAAACCATAAGTAGAGCAGCTGAACATTATCTGTTACTAACACTGTATCTTTCAGTGTGAAAAGACTTCTTTTAAATTAGAAATTTATTCTCAAACATGTATTAGATAGGATGTAAGAAGCTTTAATTACAGTATTCTACTAGAGAAAACAGGATGCTAAATTATGACCAATTATAAGACCCATTCATTCTATAAGTATTTATTGATCACCTATTATGTTTTAGTCAGTGTTCCAAGACCTGGGAATACAGTCACGAATAAAAGAGACCAAAATTCCTGACCGAATGAAACCTACAATCCAGAAAGAGATACAGACAATAATTTTTAAAAAAGTAAAATCTATAGTATTTTTAATTGCATTAAGTTCTACAGGAGAAAATAAAGAAGGTGGCTAGAAGGACTAGATTGGTAAGAAGTTGCAGGGAATTACTAGTTTTCTGCCTATACAATAAAATCACAGTCACTTTTATCATTGCCAAGAATAATTTTACAATTCACCGGTGCAGGATCATAGAGTTCAAACCCCTGGTTTTACAGAAGAAAGAACAGAACCCATAGTGGTTCATGTTTTGTCTAAGATTTCCAAGGCCTGAGTTCAAATTCCCCAGACATAAGCCAGAGCTCTTTCCAGTGTATCATGTACACTTCTTAGAAATTTAGAAATTTCCCTTCAAATCTATTTTGTCACTGCAAATGAGACCAGACTTAGACTAAGAATATTTTCACTCTTCCAAAATATTTCTCTGTGTGTATATCTCTTCAGCAGCATGTTTATAGGGGAGCCAGTTGACTTCATGCACTTGAAGAGAGATGACTGTTAACACCATGTTGTGAGTATGACGTAATTTCACATGATTTCCAAATGCAGTTTCAGAGCTACACTTCCAAGACTAAGATCTATGTAGACTATCAACAGATGACCATAAATATAGTTTGCTATATTATATTTTTAAACTATCTATCTGCTTTTAAAAGACACTCCAAATCTGTCACTTCCCTTTCCCTAAACTTCAGTGACATAAAATGAGAGGGGATCATTGTTCTCTGAAGTCAAGGACCAGAGGGACCTTGAAGGAAGAGGTGAACATGAAATTACCCTACTTGAATAAATTGGTGATCTTCATAAAGAAAGTGGGGGACTCTTAGAGTCCAAGTGTTGAAAACACTTTTAAAGTGCAGTTATTACCAGAAGTAACTGTGAAAAAAACTACTCTCCTCGTGCAGCTGCTCCCTTCATATTTGCTTTACTGAAAAAGAAAAATGTTTATTATAGTCGGTAATGCAAGCCTCAGGCATCTACGTCTCAAGTGTCTCCTAATCTCTCCTCCCTCAGGGGCATGTCTGGCAGTGGGAGAGGCAGTGACCCTCGATGTTTCGATCCAGGATTTAGTGTGCCAGGCCAGTGTCTGTCTGCCTTTCCACCTGTAAACTGTGAACAAATGAGAGAATGAAAGAGACAGGCTGTGGATGGACCTAAAGTAGTTCTTACAGTCTAACTGTGGGCAGAATTTGGTTTTCAACATTATTTAGGGACAAACTAAACATCATTTTTCCTGAACATAATATGTCCTTTTTGTGTAGTATTATTGAAATTATTCTCTTCTTTGTTGGTCATGCTGCCCAGCATTTATCGACAAGCTACTAGGTCCTGGCTCTATGTCTGATCTATGCTTTGTTTCTGGTTTTTTGCACCAGCTAGAATAGTAATAATATTTCTTATGTGGCTACTCTATCCTAGGCACTGTCACAACAATCCCATGAAGTGGAAACTGTTATTACTGCTACATATTAGAAGAGGAAATGAAGCTAAGGGAGGTTAAATAACATTCCCAAGGCTACCTACTGAGTGAGCAGTGGAGCTAGGATTCCAGACAAGCAGGATTCACAATCATGAGGCTTCTTTTGTCAAAGTGTTGACTGAACTCTTTATTGGACCACTTTTTCAAAGGAGAGTATCATGTTTTCTATCCATGATGATGGTTAAGGAATTTTTTCAAATATCAAATATTGCAGAATTAAGAAAAATTCCTCATGTTATTAGAGAATTGGCTTTCAGGCAGCAATATTTACTTTCTTCATAAAGGCAAGAAATACTGAAGCCCAAGGACTTTCATAGTTCAGTTTGTTATTGGCAAACTGAGGAAGAAAGGAAAGAAAGGTAGTTTGCAGGGGCAAGATAATTGAACAGGAGAATAAAGAAGGTAAGTAAGGAGCTAATATTCTGAGAAAAGTTAATGCAAAGCCAGAAAAAATATAAAACTAAGATTAGATTTAACTACTTAGTTGTTTACCATAAAAATGCCCTCCATAGTCTTGTTAGCAAAAACTTGGAGCCCAAAAGTTGTCCTAAAGAAAGGGTTTATTGAACCATATACTAGCCAAGAAAAGGACCAGGTGCTGGGACATGCAGTCTGAACCACCAGTAGCAAGGCTGGTTGGAGAAGACGCGGAGCTGACAGGGATTTTTTATACAATGTGCTGGGGAAGAAAGACGTAAGTTGTTTTGAAAGAATTTACATTGGCTATTGATAAAGGGTTGGGAAAAGGTGAAGCAGGGCCAGTTCTAGGATAGGGTCTTAGTCACCAAGGAAGAAGGAGAGTATTTCTTACGTCTCGGTTGGACGGGGCCAGCGGTCAAGAAAGTTCACACATAAGCAGAATGCTGCGGTGTCTGGTGGTCAGCTGTTTTTTATAACAGCCGCCTGAGAGTTGATTCAAAGTTTGAACATACTTTCAAAAATGTGAGCGACCTTTTGTTGGTTTTAACCAGTGGCTCTGTTAACTCATCAGCTTCTCATGTCTTCCTCTCACCCTCCAGACTGCTATAATTTAGTGTAGGACATCTCAGAATTTTTCTATCATTCTCTGCTCCTTGTCAGATCACTGCACATTTCTCCAATATTTAAATCTTTGAAAGCTGAGGCTTTCTTTGACACAACTTCTCATCTCTAAAATGGGCATCAAAATAATAGCACCTGGCACAATGACTAGTTGTGAGAATTAATACAGTAAATGCATTTGAAAGAGCAGGTACAGAGTATTTTAAAAAGTGCTTTGAACAGTCTCAGTACCTAGTAAACTCTCAAATGTTGGATACTGTGAATTTTGACTATTACATATCACTATGTAATAGAGTGTGATACGTTAAACTAATTCACAAGTTTCTTAAATATGAGAACATATTATTAACTGGCATATTATTTAATTCAGCAACACTCCAGCGCGGTATCAAATGGAAGAGTATCAGGCCGCAGACATGCCCCAGGCAATGGGCTGTAGTTAAACCTGAGTATTCAGTCCCTCAACCCCAGCAGAGTAGCACTCCAGGTCTCTTTTGAAAATCGATTCTTCCTTTCTGTTTCTGCAAATCTTTGAGATAAATCCAAATTCCAGCCCAAGTGTGAGGAAAGTGTGCACACATAACCAAAATATTTTTCAAATAGAAGTAAAATGTTATTCCCTACTATATTTCAGTGGTTGGAGAAGAAAACATGATTCTATTCACTTCTTTTGAGAGTAGACTGAAAATTCTCTACTTTTCCTTTAGGATAACAAAATCAAAGCTATTATAACTGTTATACACTGAATTTGAAGCCAAATAAACCCTCAACAATTAAAGTGAAGCCCATATCTTTAAAAGTGACACCAACCCAGTTATGGATGCTGCTGTGAAAACTTCGCATACTTTCTGCAAGTAAAATTGGTCATATGACCACCTGAAGAGGAAATTTGATCTTTCTTGTCATGTAGATCCAGGGACTTAGAACCAAGCAGAAGAGAAATTGTCAAACCATGCCATTTATGCTGGTAATCAAAAGGTACTCATCTACAAATCAGACAGAAACACTCATAGCTTGTGGCCTGAAATCAGTCATTTCCCTTTATCTCACTTGTCCCTGTAGGTATAAATTAAGGACATCAGCCCTTCTACCCTGGCCTCAAGGTGACTTTGTTTCTAATGCAGGCTAATTGTTTATTTCCCGGTGAATACTCAAGACATTTTTTATGCCATCTTCCTTCTTATCATTCCCATTTATTAAATGTGACTCATTCCAGAAATCAATTTATTATAATCCTTCATTTTTCTTTGTCGTTTCATGAAATACCAGACCATTATATTGTTAACCTCAACATTTCTCCTGCTCCTTGAGAATACTGCTCCACTAATAACACTATTTATCTCAGACCCTCAATGCATGAGAACACTTTGCTAGGGAGGCAGTTTCATATGAAGCAGAATTGTCAGCTGGTGTGAGTGAGTTCACACCTTGCTAAAGATGTAAACTGACAACCTAAACCCTGGGGTTTTTCTGATTATTGTATCAACATGACGATGACTGATCAAGGTAAAATGCTAATTTTAAGCTTTCTGCTTTGTAAAGTGCGGCCGTAACCCAAATTTACCCAGTTCCAAGGGGAACGGGACTCCACCTTCAGACTAGGGCCACATGCATAACCAAATCAAAAGTGCCCTCAAAAGCTCCCAATTGTCTACGTATTACATCCAAATTTACAGTGAAGATCTAGAGGTACTGGGGAAGCTGAATTTCCTCCCTGAGTGCATGACATTCCCATTTCAGAAATACTAAGCTTGTGGTTTTATGCTATTTCAGCCCCCTATAGAATACAATTCTATTTATGAGATCAGTTTATAAGGGTCAGACATCATGGGTTCAGACATCAGAACTTCAGATATGTATAACCACTGCATAATTGCCTTCTTTAAATAGAATGACAATCAAGTTTTATTGTCATTTGGTTTCTTTCATATACAAGAGAAAAAATTATCCCTACATATATTTTAATTGAATTAATTAGAGTAATGCTGATTAATAAAATTATATAGGATTTAGGTATACAATTCTATAACACAACATCTATATATTGTATTGTGTTCACCACTCAAAATCGAGTCTCCTTCCATCACCATTTATTCCCCTTTTACCCTCTTCTACCTCCCCCTACCCACCTTTCCCTTTGGTGATTCCTATACTGTTGTCTGTCTATGAATTTTTGTTGGTTGGGTGGGAATTAGTGGGATGAAAGAAAAAAGGTGATGGGATTAAGTGCTGCATTTTTATAATATCTTCTTTTGAAAGAAAAGTAAATATAAGTCAACTTTAAGATAACTTTTCTCTCTCTATACCTTCTCACTAAAGTAAGTGTAAATATGCTAACTTTGAATGCAAATTATTTTTTGTAAAGACTGCTAAGTCTTCTTGAAGATGGGATAGAGTTTATAGAGTGATGAATTCCTAGTCTTGAAATTCACAACATCAACATTATTGCCATTTAAAGTCATGTGTTGAATTTTTAATTGGAAATTTATGCTTTGTGATGATTGAAGATCATGAAAAACTTTCAGTGTTTCTTTTCATCTAAGCTGACACACTGTCACTGTGAATAAAAATGTAAAAAACGTAATGCCATGAATTGTTTGCAATCCGGAATTTGCTTTAAAGCTTACCTATCCTTGATTGGTTAACCATGATCTCTACAGTCAATATCAGTTTCTAAGAATCAAAACCTGAATCTTTCTATAACTCTTTCTTGTGTCATTCTACATATAAGGGAAATGACCGAGTGTAAATGCGATCCTATCTCATTTATTGTGAAAATCATACAAAATCCAATAGATTCTTCACCTTACCTTCTTTTCTCTCTTTTTCTCAGTGATCAGGTCCAATGTTCACCACCAAAGCACTGCTGTAAGCTTACTTTTTATTTTCTCTCTTCAATCTCATTCACTCCTCCTGGTCTCTATTCCTCAAAGAGTCTAATTTACTCTCATTTTTACTATGTAGAAGATAGAGCACAATATTCTACTGTACTTTTGCAGTACAGCTGGAGAGCTGATTTCTTTACTTGGCTCAGCTCCCCCAGGTACACTTCATACTCAGAGTAAAATCCTTGTCCTCAACATAGCCAATGTTTTTCAGGGCATCAGTGTTGAACTTCATATTCAGGAGACTCTCAGTAAACATGGATAGTGTGATGACTATGCCATGCATTACAAATGGCAACTGAAGTGATGAATCCCACCTGCATTTTTTTGTTGTTGTTGCTAGTTTATAGTTTAGGCTCATTTTGAATAAGTGCCTTTATTTTAAAAGCAGGACACCTTATAAAAGCCCAGATTTCCAGTTTATTTGTAAAAAATGTCAGGAGCGTTAGGCCTCCATTTCCACAGGACAACTAGAACCCAGAAGTGGCTTCCTTCTTAGATGGGCACACTCTCTGTTCCCTGTGCCCACTGGACTTGCTTCACCCATTACACGGCCTGCCTAGCCATTTGAGTTTGCTACTTCTGCTCTGCACAAACATTGTTTAAAGACTTCCTCATCTATTTTATAGAATTATCTCACAAATGCAATTTCCCCATGTGGCAAAATGATAGACGCTTTCCTCTGATAGGATCCAGGCAGCGTCATAATGTTCCTCCTGTGGCTTTCCTCATATTTGTGCAAAATTTTGTGGGACTTTTCTTCATAGTTGCAAAACAGTTCTCATTCCACTGCCCGTACTCTGGGAATATGATGAGATCTGCATTTTTTGAAACATCCTGTAAAATGTCCTGAAAAATTACTAGCGGTGGCAGTGACAGCAACATCCCCACTTAGAATAACACTGATGGCAATAAGACAGAAATAATTCAACATCTTTGTTTTTAACCACAGTGTATTTCTCCAAGGGTTAACAAGCTCTGGACCTTATTATTTTGGGTTTTTTTTTTAATCTACCCCCTAACATTTCAAAAATTCATTTAATCTAGATGGGTCTGTCAAGCTTATTTAAAGTGATGGCAGGGCTGTAGGTCAGTCCAGGGAGATAATGGCGCCAGCTCTCGCTAGTTTGGTTTTGTTATTATAGCCATGAGCTCCAGTGGTCGTGATTCTTAAATCGGGAGGAAGCTGGAGATATGTTTTTACTGCTCTTCAATGTCTGCATTTCTGTTGAAATAATAGACTTTCAAGAATATTGATTTTGTTCTTTTACTGTAAAAAATGATGACATTCTGGAAAAAAAAAATTTGCCCTGAGCGTTTAGGACAGGACCAGTTAAAAATGGACACTTTACCATGGATGCATTGATTTAGCTATATAGCGAGCAGAACAGTAATCTATCCAAATAGTGAATGGCCACTGTGCACCAGATTACAAATCTGTTGACAAAATTATTCTTTTCCCCCTTGGGTGTTCTTCGGCTGACTGAGTCCTCATGTGACTTTTCTAATGAAGCACCTCTTTCTGTTTCCTAAGGATCCTTTTCCTGCATTTGCTATTTTCTTCCTGCCGTCAAAATGACCATGTTCTAAAGGGATAAAGCATCAACCAAATATCTTCTAGAACTCTCTTAGGGACTGAAGAGCATTCTGAGAAAGAAGTTTCTCTCAGATTTGGAATGCTGAATGGAGGTTAATTGTCCAATGGCACCAGTTAAAAATGATTGATAATGGCATGATATTATTTCTTTGACCTTATTTCTTTTTTCTCTCTTTAATCCACATGAAGAATAATGAACACAGCTGAGAGAATGAATACAAAAACAGATAAGCTTTTGTGTGCATTTTATATGCTCCAATCTAATGAGTGCATTGTCTTTCACATCATTAATTAATTTTGCAAAATCTATAATATTTTCATATACTATTGCAGCTTATTTAAGGGTCATTTGACCATATTTTGCCCCTGACAGCAGAGTGATGGCTTAATTTTTAATTATAAATGCTAATTCTAGTTAGCAGGTCTGGAAAAAGTCAGATTGAGTTCTGTATGATCCTGTCCACCCACTAACACCCCAAAGCTAACTTGAACCCCAAAGCCATGATATACGACCTCTGGTGCCTAGGAAAAGATGCTAAAGTCTCTGCCACACCCCTAAAGATGGATATGGTGTCAGAGAATATTTTGATGTAATGATTACAATAATATTTTCACTCTGTAGGTACTGTACCCAAAAGTGGCTATGTCAGGACATCATTTCTTCTTTAACTGTTTTCTCAATCACAAAACCAGTCTCACAATTGGATTTGGCAACTGCCAAGCCAACCTAATATAGCAGCAGACGAATCTAGGCAAAGAACAGATCTATCACTGTATCTGACTGATCTTTTTACTTATGCACGGTGACAAATTCTCACCTCTCCATATAGATGAGTAGGCTCTGTAACCAGTCAGTCACACATAAGTTGTGACCGTGCATCACAGGATTGGCATTTTGGGAAGCTTAAGAGCAAGGTGAAACATGCTGTTATTTTCCATGAAAACTGCAAGTCTTTCCCTGAGCAGCATGGGGGCGGGGCGTGTGTATATGGTTTGTACATATTACAGAAAAAGACACACTATCTTATGCACTTTATTAAAATACATAAAGAAAGAAAATGAAAAAAACAAAGCTTTGTGGTACAGAAGAGTTTGCAGTATCATCGTATGAAGATTGCCCAGATTTCTTTTCCCACCTAAGTTACTCAGAGTGTCTAAGTCGCGGGAGCCTCTGGCTGATAAGAATACATGCTTGTGTCTGTGTGATTCCAGTGCTATGGTCACAATGACAGATGAAAAAATTCTTGGGATAAATTTTCTAATCTTTCTCCTCATATTTCTAGTGAAATATACTCTCAAGTGTTTACCTTCATAAACTCAAAACCTCCCACTTTTATCTTTCTACTTAGAAACTTTTAAAAAATAGTTTTGGTATTTACATATATTTGAAAGAAACCCCCCCCCCCCACCCTCCCATCATTGTACGATAAGAACACTCACAGAATAAAATGCCTGGCTGCTCCTGAAATGGTTCAAGGTATAGGCAGAAATGACCCCCATGAGCTACCAAATTCGGCTAATAAATCTATTAATGATGTGAACATGTTGAAATTTATAGAGTAGAGGGGTGCAAATTAAATGTATCTTAACATTAGTCATTTATAGCCAACTAAACCTGAAAACAAATGGCTCAATAAAAAAATAAAGAGTTTTAGGATTGTCGATGATGATCATCTATACATTACAGGTATAAGAGATTGTGAATCATGGTCTTAGGGACAATCTCAAGTCACTGAATCAACAGATATTCCCAATATGGAAGCAAAAAAATCACATCTAAAAACTCAATTTATTGCAAAATCTTATAAAATACAAAAACCTTCTCTGCATATGTGGAATCTTAAATTCTTCCATTAAATTTACTTCCACTAAGAAAAGACAAGACCTTATTCAGTCTATGGTTCATTCTGATTTAGATGGTTAAAAATAACATCTTGCTTGTAGGTTTAAAAAAAGGGGGGAGGCAGTTGTTATACTTCCTGTGCTTGCGAGAAACTGAGATTCTACATTAAAATTGAGTAGGAATTCAGTATTCGATGATGATGATGATGATGATGATATGATGAGGGTGACAGAAGAGGGGGAGGACAAGGAGTAGGAGGAGGATGAAGATAAAAGGAAGTAGAAAAGGAGATTAAGGAAATTATATTAAAACTGACATATTTCTGTGGGATAACATATAGAGAGCATACTATGTCAGCAAACTAGTTCTTTAGCTCACCTAAGTCCTTGGAAATACATTCACTGAAATCCTTCACCTCTGATGGTAAAGTACCATTTGTTCAAGTATTTGGTCAATTAAGATTATAAACAACTCAAAGCCTCCTTTTCCCTCGCTCTCTGTAGCAGGCCCAATTGACTACGTTATTTCAAACCAATTGTTCACACTGACTGTCCTGGCCAAGTCAGTAACTTCAAGGTTCCAAAAATGGATTGTGTAGCTGGATTCATTTATTAAATTGTTCTCAGAACATGAAAAAGAAAAAAAACTGAAATTCTGAAGATGTGGAAGCTACAAAGAGGAAATATCAGCTGACTAGCCCAAGGTCACCTGGTGAGACAGCGATAAAGACAGCGGTTTAATACCTGTCATTCAGAAAGCTTTTAACTTGCATAAAAAAGGAAGAATTTTTAAGCTTTCCTAAAATGTGTGAACATTCCTGTGACCCACATAAGGAAGAAGTCTCTCGTATATTGATACTGAACTTGTATTCTCTGCACATGCAGTTCACCTGTTTGAATTGATCCCCCAACCATTTGGTGTTATCTATAAAAGACCCATTTTACGAGTAAGGAAACTGAACCCCAAGAGGTTTAATGACTCACTACAAGTTATAGTACCAGTTAGGAACACAGCTGCAAGTAGAGTGCGACCTTTATCCTCCCGGTATAATGTTTTCTAGAATGTCACAGTGCCTCCCTCATCATTACCTTTTTTTTCCACGTGCTTTCTGGCACAAAAATCTGTTTTTGTTTGGGGGTTTGAGGAATAAAGATTGTACATTATCTTATTTATGTAGCAACCAGAAGTGAATGAAGCGTTAATGTATTAAACATCTGAAAGCAAGCAAAGACATTTTTCTGCACATAGCTTACTAGTTCTTAAAGGGGTTATTTTTTTCTTTTACTTTCGTCTACTCAAAAGAAAGTTCCCATAGAATCGCCTGAAACTTCAAAAAGGCTAATTTGTTTCCTCCACAGGAAACTCTCAATTCTGCTTAAATATAAGAAATTTTCAAGCAGGTGTTTGTTTTCTTAAAAACAAGAATGACATTTTAACTTCATTCTGCTTCAAAAGTAAGCATTTTATTCATTAGTTCAAAATGAAACATTTTCAAAGAGCTTCATTGCTGACTAGTTTCATGCCATTTGAAGTTTTAAATGTCATTTGATGAGTTTCAGCAGAAGAAACTAGAAATTATAAAAAGACCGGTTAACTGAAAAAGCACACAATATTCTTCCCAAGAACAACACTTGGATAATTTTAAAATAGTGAAAAGAAATGTTATCACTGTAGAAATTTAAGTGTATTTGCTCACTGTTCACCCCTCAACAGAAAAATTAAAGGCGAATAATAGAAAACAAAACTCTAGGATTTGAAAAGCAGGGAAAACATTTTCACGAGACCAACTGTTTGGTACAACTTATTGTGAAAATGCTTCCTCCATTAGTGTTTTGCTTCAGCAATACTATTATCAATACTTGCTACTTTAACTGTTATTTCAATTATTTACTAATATTAGTACTTATTTAATTAGTATGCAAATAAAATTATAGAATTTTCAAGGCATTTATGTATGTTTGTATATATTTAATATGCACAAGTCACATTATAAAATAATTTTGAATAGTTTACAATAAAAAACAAGATACAATCAGTAAATAGAGTTAAAGGAAGAGTTAAATAATAAAAGAGAAGTAGTCCAGTCATAATTAGGAACACATACTTTGAAATCAGAGAAAACTGGGTTTGAATCCAAGCTTAACTGATGGTTAGTGTGACCTTGGACAAGTTACCCAACCTCCCTGACTCCCAGCTCTTTAATCTATAAAACACAGATAATAATGACCACCTCAGTGAAGACAGTGGGGACTGCTGTTGTTTTTACTCCTGAAATGTCTTCACTAATGGGCTTTATTGCAATTAAATACGAAAACAAAATTCTGACTTACAATCTACCCCTGTTCCTGATTACATAGAAATGGAAAAACAAATGCTAAACTGAGGTTTATTTTTCTACGAGGTTAGAAAGATCAAATTGTAAAACAAATTCTGTAGAATGGTATTCATGAATGTGTTTTATATGTTAATACCTATGAGAGTAAGCAATCAATTAAGAACCGCAGCAGAAAATGTTAAGCAAATATCAGAGACATCCACATACATTTATTCTTAAAGTTCTAGGTGTGTTATGCATTAGATTTCATTTAGACATTGCCAGTTTCTCTTTGTCACCACCCCTGAAATGCAATGTTTTTAGAGAAACTAACTCCATAATACATTGATAATGAATGCACAGCATTCCAAGATTGGTTGCTGTTAGGATGAGAACAAGTAAACAAAACAAAATGATGTAAAAAACTGCTCACTTTGAATACATACATGTAGAAAGAAAGAGGTTATACTGGGACTTTTTTATTAATAACTTCAATAAATATTTATTGAAAAAGGGCCACTGTTTTTAAGTGTACTGGCTACAACATCTGTAAACCAGATGAGGTTCTTGCCTTCATAAAGCATTTTATTCATTAGTTCAGTAATGGAGAGAGACAACAAAAATTATACAAATGGCAGTTATTGATAAATGCCATGAACTAAAATAAAGCAGAGTAAAGAAATAAAGGGTCACAGGAAATCTGAGGCAGAGGGATAGGACCATCTTTTACTATGAATTCCTTGTGTGGATAAAAATAAAATATCATTTTAAGTAGAATTCCAGAAAACCTTAAGTTTTGTGGTTAAATTACCTGACCACTTAGCCATCCCAACCCCTCAGGAAAAAAAAAAAAGGTTTTTTAAGAAAAACAAAGTAAATTTGCTTCTTGCTTCAACCCTTAAATCATCTCCCAGATACAAAATTAGTCATCTTTATTAGGACAAAAAGATTTTTTTTTGTCAATGTGACAGAAAGGGAAGGCTGGAGTAAACAAGACTGACGAATTATCCTTTGCAACTTTCTCTTCCAGCAATATAGCAAACAAATACCTTACACTGGAAACAACTAAAAGTTCTGGGCACTTTTTAATATATCAATATATATTTATATACAAATATATATTCATATTTTATATACAGGGACGAGCAGAAGTAATGCCTGCTTGCATGTGGTTGGTAGGGTAATAATATGGGTATAATAATTTGTAGTTTTAATGTGAACATTTCACCTAAAATGTCGTATGGTGTGCTTGAGTGTGATATAGTTATGTTACAGAATTACATGCTCATGATTTTGTAATAAAAAGGGACATTATTTGTGCTGAGCCCTATGTATTTAAAATATTTATATGTAAATATTTACATATTTCTGTATATACTTATATATAAATATATAATTAGACACTATCATGGAGACCATTTGCTCCTCCCTGCCCCTTCCGCGTGCCCCAAGCTGCCTCCTCTAGTTTATCAGTTTTACTGGTTTGTTGCATATCCTTCTACTTCCTAGCTCTGTGACCTTGGACATGCTACTTAACCTCTGTATGCTTTAAATTCTTCATCTGTAAAAGTAGGGATAATAAAATGCACCTAAAGGGTCTTAAACAAGGATGAATTGGGTTGATATTCATAAAAATCCAAAGGGCCCCCAACTTACGATTGTTCGACTTTTTTTTTTTTTTACTTTATAATGGTGATTTTTGGGTGGTGCCAAAAAAGTGATTCATTTAGTGGAAACCGTAGTTTACATTTCAGATTTTGATCCTTTCCTGGGCTATAGGCTGCCTGATACCGTCCCGTGATGCTGGGCAGCGGCAGGGAGCACAGCTCCCAGGCAGACACGCAATCACAAGAGTGAATAGTCGATGCTCCACCGTGTGGCATTAAACGCATTCTCAGCTATTTTCAATTTATGACGCATTTATTGGGACATAACTTCATTGTAAGTCAAGGAGCAGCTGTGCATAGAAGAATTCCTGACAAATGAGAAGTGTTAGGTACATGTTCGTTAAGTCATAAATAAATATATACACACAGCAAATAAAATATATTAGTAGTGTCCTTCTTTACTGTTTAATAGGTGGAATATAATATACTTTATTTTGTAATTTGACTTTTTTAAACCTTAAAAGATTTCATTATTAGTATCCAGAACTTTCTCATTTTTTACAGCTGAATGCTATTCCACTGAATAGATGCACCAAGCTTGGTTTACCTATTTTTCTATTGATGATCATTTAGGATGCTTCCACCTTTTCCTCTTGTAAACAGTGCTTCAGTTAACAACCTCATAAATATATCATTTTGCAGGTGTTCAGGTAAATCTACAGGACAAATTTACGGAAATGACATTGCTGAATCAAAGGGTAAATGCATTTGTTATTTATAAATATTCCCAAACCTCTCTCTGTCACGGTTGTCATGTTGTGTCCCCACCAACAATCTATGAGAGAGCCCGAGAAAACCTCTTTTTAAAATACAGTGTTGGCTCAAAAAATAAAAACTTCTGAGAGAAAAAAAAGCGAAAGTGAGACTGAAAAGCAGTGGAGTCAATTATTATACTATTATGCCTTAAAAGATAGTTTAAAATGATAAAAATAATTCCTATAATAAAAACTTAGAGCGGTGTACATAGTAAAGAGGACAATCCCTTCTTTGAGGAACCTTCCTATTCTCCAACCATTTTGGAGTTTTAGTGATGATGTTCTAGCAAAGTGTTATTTTTAATTTTGAAATATAAAGTTTTGTTCAGAAAATATACTTTCCCTTCAATACATGTATAAACACACCTAATCCAGAACAAGAGAGGGAGACTAATTTAGGCTGTCTTTTACCCCTGAGCCATCTGCCAGCCCTCATGAGCTCCCATTTTGATGGCTACGGGCGGGGAAGGGGTTGTTAAGGATTCAGGAAATGGGATAGTGATCTCAGGACCTTCCCAAAATGGAGATTCTAACATGAGGCCTGCAAAGAAAACTGGAAAGAGTCAGTGATGCCTCAACCTTGACATTAGAAGGAAAAATATCTTTCTTGAGAATAAATAACCACAGAGCAGTCCTCTTGTGGCTTTGTATCCCAAATTTACATTACCCATGTGGGCCCTTGCTGGTGTAGCTCAGTGGATTGAGCATCAACCTGCAAACCAAAGGGTCGCCAGTTCAATTTCCCAGTCAGGGCACATGCCTGGGTTGTGAGCCAGGTCCCCAGTGGGGGGCGTGAGAGGCAACCACACATTGATGTTTCTCTCCCTCTGTTTCTCCTTCCCTTCCCCTCTGTCTAAAGATAAAATAAATAAAATCTTTTTTAAAAATTCAATTATATTACCTATGTGGGAGGGGAAAAAAAGCCTAATCTAATCTAAAATGCATTTTAAGTTATTAGTGGTACCCTCAGAGATCTAACAGAAGTAAATGCAATCCTCTCTGGAAAAATGAAACTTCAATCCAGACCTCAAAGAATTCACACAGATAATGTGCCGGGGAAACATAAGTTACAATCAAAAATGACCAAAACAGTAAAGAAAATAAGATATTCTGACAAACACTAGTCTTCAGTTATAGAACCATGAGATTCAAAATATAAAGCATGTGAACTGTGGTTCAGGAGAGAAAAAGTGATACATAGTATAGACGTAATGAATAGGAGATAATAAATAAGATCAAACATGTTTGAAAAAAGGAAAAGAACTTATAGAAATGAAAAATACAGAGCCTGGCACAAATAACACCCCTTTTTTATTACAAACTCTTTTATTGCAAAATCATAAGCATGCCATTTTGTAACATAATAATATCACACTCAAGCACACCATATGACGTTTTAGGTGAAATGTTCAAATTAAACTATAAACAATTACACCCATATTATTATCCTACAAACCACACCCAATCAGACAATGCTTTTGCCAGGCCCCATATATTTCTTCAGAAGTTCAAGGAATTCTGGTTTAAAAATAAGAACCTTAGATTGATGGAGAAGGAATCAAAGAAGTTCAGACTTTTGAAAGGATGCACGTAAGTTCAAATAAAAGCAAATTGAGTCAGTAAATAATATCTCCCTAATTGCTTGTATCAAAAGCTAATATAATCTTCTATCAGTGATCTTTAAAAGAGAGTTGGGAGATGTTTTCTTTTCTAGTAATGCAAAGGAAATTAATATCACTTCATCAGAGCATGAAAGGAAATTACTTAGAAACGCAGTCTCAGCTAAATGCATGTAATATGAAGGCTAGTTGCATCTATATGTAAACACTAGGATGCTATGTGGGTTTGAAATTTAATTGAACACCTTGAAGCTAGACTTAAATTGCTAGAGAGTTTTGTCTCCAATCCCTTGACCTAAGGCTTAAATCGGATGAAATCTTTCAGGATATTGTGCCAGGGACTCTCTTTGGTGCAGAAGAGCCAGTGAGATGTACTGTCAGCAGACAAATACCTTTTCACTTTCTCATTATGTCTTCATTACTCACCATCCACCACTCCATGCCCCACTCTCGGACTTGCTGTTTGCCTCTGTGCTTCTGTTTGCTCCATTCTCGGTCATTATCTTTCTGATTTGAGGGCACAATTAGTGATGTTGATTACTATCTGGTCACATACTGGAGTCAAAAAAGGTACACACCGGTTATGGCAAGCCCTCCTTCTTTTCTCTCTCTCTCTCTGTCTTTCTGTCTCACAGAAATGCAGAGACTGTTCTTTAGTTTCCAGCAATCCCAGGATATCTAAGCACAATTGTACAATTGCATACCGTAAACTGTTAAAACCAAAGATAGGGGGAAGGGGTTTGCGCCACTGGTTTCTTTATAATTTTCTAATTTGTGTACAATGGGTCTAAATAAATAAATCCACTAAGGATGCGGTCCTGATTTAGAGGGCTAGTTCTGTGCTGAGTTACCATTCATCTTCACAGATGAGATCTCTTCTCCCACCTCCCTCCATGCTTATTGTCCTCCCTCGCCTTTCACCAGCTTTCCTCTGGGTTTGTTACCTTGCACATTCTGGCAAAGATGCATCCAGAAATTCCTTTCTCCTCAACTTGATCAGCTGAGTCAAGCCCAGCCTGCAGAAGGATAACAGATGTCATAGCCAGGTCCTCATCATCCGGAGGAGTAAACATAAGCTTTGAAAACAGAGCTTTAGAAGTTGCATTCAGCACGACCGCTAACGAGTTATGTGCAATGGGGAGGCAGGGGGATGGGAGAATCATTAAACTCCTCAGAAGCTCATTCATTCACTTCACCTTAGAATTGAGATTAATAAAACAGGAGATTGTGGCACTTAAGTGTGGAAATGTATTGAGAGTTCCTTGGAAATTGAGCTGTACTACACAAATGTGAATTGTTCCTCTTCTACTTCCATTGCCACAGGATTTTTTTTTTTTTGCAGCACTAATTTTGGGGATCCCTCCTACTGCTTTTCAAAGTGATAACTAGCTAATGTTAGGTTGGATTGAGCTCACAGTTGAATTTACTTTTTGCATTAAATGATATTACCTTTATTGAGATAACAGGCTCCTTTGTATTTTATATTTAGAAAATATTTTCACAACTTCAGCTTGAAACAGCAGTTCCTGTCGGCTGAGAAGTATAAAAAATATGTAATTTTAGGGTAAGGCAATACAGGGACAAACCATATTCTAGAAAAGAGCTTTCTGGTTAGAAAAGATTTTCTTTTTCCCATGGAATTCAGTGATTTTTGTCCAGGTTAATTTTTTGTAGTGATTCCTATGTTGAAGTTTATTTTTTTAGAATAAGTGGATTTACAACATAATCTGAGCTGCTGCTTGCAGCTGCACAAACAGCGCATGGCACATGCCCCAGGCCCACCGTTTACATGGAGCCTTCCCGCTCCCTGGAGTGGCACAAGGCAAGTCCCCTGACAGCCACATGAGCTTCAAAAGTAATAACCAGTCAACACAGAGAATGTGAACAATGCAGAAAAACATAAAGAAAAAAATTAACAAAAATGAACAAACACTGAAATGTATTGGTGCATTTTGTTCTAGCCTTTTTTCTATGCGTATGTGTAAGTATATACTTTTGTTTTTCAAATTTGAGGTCATCCTGTAAACAAATTTAGTATTCTACTTACTATCTTCTTTCCACTTAAAATATTCTAAGGATTTTTCCAGGACCTTCATTAGTTTTCATAAATTTGCCTTATGGCCCCTAATATGAATAATGGATCTATTCTATTTGTTTAATAATTACACCATTATTGGATATTTATGTTCTTTCAAATAAAATTCTATTACAAATAACACTGTTCCAGGCCTTTATTTAAATTTCAAATTCTTTATTTAAATCTTTAACTTGGACTACAGGATCACCTGATCTCTATCTCCAGAAATTCTCATTTGGCAGATCTGGGTGGGGCTTGGGTAACTGTAAGCTCTGAAATCTCTACCACCAGTCCCTCAGCCTCGCCAGGGCTGGGAAATACTTTTCTACTAGTTTCCATTGGAAGAGAAGGAGTTTTTGTTTCTAACTCTCTGAAATTTCCTCATAATTGGACAATGCTAACTTTACTCCCTTCCACCTTTCGATTACCACTTGACAGTACATTTCACAGAACAGGCCATCACTTCAAACTGTTCTCACCTCTCTTTTTATATAGCTGCTCAGGAAGAAAGGAAGTGTCAGGTCAATCCCATATGCTGGTGGTTACAGACAGCAATGTCTACAGGGCAGCCCAAAGAGTAAATATCTGTTGGGTATTATGTCTTCTATAAACACTGAGAGCTGCACCATTTAACATGGCAGCCACTAGCCACCTGTGGCTGTTTAGCATCTGAATGTGGTTCATCCAAATCAACATGTTTTATACAAATGAAATGAACAATGGCTTTTAAGACTAACTACCAAAAAAAAGTAAAATATTAACAATCTTCATATTGCTTGCATGTTAAAATGATAATTTTAGATATATTGGGTTAACTAAAATATATTATTAAAATTTTACCTTTTTTCTACTTTTTAAAAGTTAAATTTATTGGGGTAATATTGGTTAACAAGATTATATAAATTGCAGGCGTACAACTTTATAATACAACATCCATATACCTATTGTGTGCTTAGCACATGAAGCCAATTCTCTTGTCACCATGTATTTGCCCCCCCCCCTTTACCCTTTTTGTCCTCCCACCCCATCCTTCCCTTCTGGCAACCACCATTCTGTTGTCTGTATCTATGAGTTTGTGTCTTTGTTTGTTTATTTGTTTCATTTGTTCATTTGTTGCTTTTTGTTTTATATGCCATGTATGAGTGAAATCGTAGTTCTTGTCCTTTTCCATCTGACTTACTAATATTTTTCACTTAGCCTAATACTCTCAAGGTCCATCCATGTTGTTACAAATGGTAATAGTTCATGTTTGTCATGGCTGAATAGTATCCCATTGTATATATGGACACATCTTTATCCATTCATTATTCTATGTCTTTTAATGTGGGTACTAGAAAATTTCAAATTACCTACAGGATTTGCATTATATTCTTTCGGGCAGCACTGATCTAGAGATAGTGTATGCCCACTGAGGCAAATTAAATTTATTTTCAAATTACTGAAAATTTAGGCATCCAAAATTATACAATATAATTAGAGACTTAGAGTAGATAATTTCATCTGCTTTAATCTGATGCATATTCACAGTATATATAAAAAAATTCCTCAAAGTAATTGGAACACAGAAATTTTGTCCTGGAAAAAAATGACAGTGTTTACCATTTGTTTGATTTTCAAACATTTACTGTGTAGTCATTTTCACAACATGAATATTCTTAATTGATTTGATAGAGCTAATGAAGCTTTTTCAAGCACAGAAGTACTTGTTATTCAAAATACTCTTAAGTAAAACTTTTTCTCTTTTTCTGCTCCTTGTCATGAAGAGTGGCCAAAGAGCAGCACAGTTCCAGCCCAGGAAGAGAGAACACCATTAAGGGCATATTAAAGTACTGTCTCCATGTTCAGATAAGCCAGAACGTCAGGCAAAGAAGCCCACCTGGGTACAGTAAGCCAGTTAGGGTGGTGGTTACGAGACAGGCTTTGGACGAAGCATGAGCCTGATGATGATCAGGGTTGGGAGCAAACTCTGCACGCAGTGAGAGCTTGGCAGTGAGGGCAAGCTGTCTGGTTGATCAGGACACTCCAGGGTGCACAGCACAATGGGCACCATAAGTGCAACATCCCCAAGTTGTGATGATTATCTCAGTATACAGGATAACTCATGGTGCAACTCTGGAAGAGAGCAATGTCTCTTTGAGGTATAAATCTCGCAGCCGAGTTCAAGACTACGCATTTTATTTTCTTCACAGGTAACTTTCTCCAATAAAGCAATGCCTTTCCAGTATAAGACCATTAACATCCTCAGTATCACATCATATTAGACCACAAAATTATACAGATCATTGGAACTTCATGGGGATTTACTGAGATCATTCAGAGACATTGCTTAGTGTTATGAAAGAAAAAAAGTTGGGGAGGAGGGGCAGGTGTAAATATTAAAAGATATTCTATTTTTTTTTGAGTTTTCTTAAATACTAATATGCATTACAAGTTTTCAAGTTGAGGTTATGGTATTTGGCATTTTCTACCCAGTAGAACCATTGTTCTCAAATTCACAGTTTGAAAAACTTGAGCTAGTTCCATCACTTATTTTCCAGATGAGGTAACTGTGGCCTAAGGATCTGTAATGCTTTGTCCGTAATTACAAAGTGAGTCAGTGACGGAGTCCAGGGCTCATTCTGCCAGCTCCAGCAAGAGAAAGGCAAGCATGAGTCAGAACGATGCTCAGTAGGAGATTTTAGTACATGGGTCGATAACGTTGCTATATATCTGGAACTGGCTTTTCGCTTTTCTGACTAGGACACACTGTTGAAAAAATTGGCCTCATGATCCAATACACAGCACACACACCATGCCCAGAAATGAAACCAAAGTGTCATAACGTAGTGCTTGCTTTACTATGCATGCTATACTCATATTATTAATTTTTAAAATATCGATTGTATGGACAATTAAGATATTTGTGAGAACACTGGAAATATGAATGACTGAATATGTGATGCAGTGAGGAATTTATTTTTAGATATAATAATAATTTGTAGTTATATAAGTAAGGAGTCCTTATATTTTCTTATTTTAGATTAAATGATACGAGTTTTTGAATTTGTTTCACAATGACTCAGGAGGAAGAGGGATAAGTGACGTATAGATGAGATGAGACTGCCCATAAGATGATAATTGTGGGAGCTAGGTGATAAACACATGTAGATTTATTATGTTATTTTGTTCACTTTTCTATATCTTTGACAGTCCCCATAATAAATTCCTTTTTAGTTTTAAGGAGAAATGTGTTCCACTAAGACTTTACAGACCACTGGTAGTAACCTATATAGTTTGAGGTAACACTCTTTTAGAAGAGGAAATCTTGTCACAGATGCCATTTTTAACTGATTAACTTGCTTGAGAAATTAATTTTACTTAAAAACTGAAGTATAATTTTAACACAAAGTTACACAGTTAAAGAAATAATTTTGCAACATTAAAAAATAGAAATTTCAACTGAGCTAAATTTTTCAAACATAAGTTGGAATCAGTGAGTGCTTTGGCTCTCAATGAAATTATTGGATTTTTTCCTATTAATCTCTATAAATTCCATGAACATGTTTTAATAAAATTATATTATCAGTAATAATGGGAATTTTTTTCCACTCTTTTGTGCTGATCAGTTCATAAGGAAAATATTGCTTTCAATGCCGGGACCAAATTTTCAAAGGATACATACTGGAAGAACAATCAGCATAGGAAGAGGGCTAAAGCCCATGCGAGAGGCCACTGAAGAAAAACAAAACATGGTCAGACTGAAGAAGAAAAGATTCAGGGAGGCAGTGCTAAGTAGCTTCCATAATTTGGAAGATCATCTAAGAAAAGAGGTAAAACATGTTCTATAGGCTTCAAGGAATACAATTGGATCCAAGGGTCGGAAACAACATTGGGAGAAATTTTGGGTCACAGAATAAGGGAGAACTTTTATCAGTGCTTCCGATATAAGAAATGGGCTGATTTTGAAGCAGTGAGAATCTCATCTTGTGAAGTGATTACAAGTGGAAGTGATCAAGCATAAATGAGGTAGTCATTTGACATGGAATTTTGGGGCAGAGGTGATTTATCTTAAGTGCCTTATCTTACCATCCATAACATAATAGTTAAGAGAACAGACTCTTAAAACACACACACTGGGTTTGAAACCTTAGCATGTACTGACCGGTTTTCTGACTTTAAGCAAGTCAGTTAACTTCTCTATGCTTCAGTTTCCTCATTTGTAAAATAGAGAATATGATGATGGTACTACATCTTAAATTTGCTATGAGAAGTAAATGTTAATATAAATAAATAAAGCACTTGAACAAGTACCTACCATGAAGTATGAACAATATAAGTGTTTAGTTAGGTTAATGTAGGTTCACATTTCTATAAAAAGCAAAAGAATTTCTCTCACATCATGTTTATAGTATCATTTATTCATTCATTCAAAAAAATGAACGTATTAAGCACATTTCAAGAAAAAGAGCCAGTAACTAGTGCTAAGCATTTGACATAGGATGAAGTAACAGAGAGTGTTTGGGCAGTCATGGAAGATCTTTCCGAAGATCAGAATCAAAGGAAGGACTCGGCCCAGAGGGCATTTCAGACAGAAGGTGCCATTGGTGCAAAGGCCCTGAGAAGGAAACCAACTCACTAAGGATCAGATATCCACGGATCAAAAAGAAAGTCACTATAGACATTTGGAAGCCATGGGAAGACTATCTAGAGCAGAGGGGGTTGCAGAAGAGAAGGAGCCTTGATATGGAATTTGGCTTTTATTCTGAAAGCAATGAGAAGGTATTGGGGGGTTTTATACAGAGGGGTAGGGAGCAGAAGCAAAAACAGGAAGACAATTTTGGGTAGTCCTGGTGAAATAAGATGATTTAAGCAATTATTTCTTTCCCCTAAATCTAGAGCTACCAGATGCGACATGTAGTTTGCCTCTTTTTTTCTGTATATTTTGGTTCTGAAACAGATCTACATTTTATGTACTTAGGTATTTGGAAATTTAGAATCATAAACTAATATTGTTACTCTAGGCAAGAAAGGTCACATTTTACAGATAAGAATTTTGAGACCCAGAGTAGTGAAATGACTTCTCTGCAATCATATCTGGTCAATAACAGAACCAGAATGAATGTCACATAATTTACCACAGGCATTAATCCAGACCGGTACTCGCTTACCAAGAACTGGAGTCACATTCTTAACAGTGAGGTGAAATTCATGTAGCAAACATGATTTTATTTTATCTTTTAATTATTTAAAAAAATTTTCCAGCTTTATTGACATAAAATATTGTACAAATTTAAAGTGTACAATATGTTGACTTTAATACACTTATGTATTGCAAAATGATTACCACCATAGCATTAGCTAATTCCTGCATGACATCACATACCACTATTTCTTTTTTGATGCAAATATTTGAGTTCTACACCCTCAGCAACTTTCAACTACAAGAGACAGTATTATTAACTATAACCACTATGCTGAAATGTATGTAACAAACACGATTTCAAATGCAAGAAATAAGCAGATGCAAAGAGAAAGCACAAATTCTATCAATGTGAATCTATCAACAAATGAATTTCCAACAATGCCTTTGTGAGTCAATTTGTGCAATTGGTAGATTTTATATTATCTTGCAGTTTCATGTAGATACTTGTCATCACTTACCGTTTTAATTATCAAACAAATTATTGAAAAGAAAATTGGAATCTTGTGATTTTCTACTAAAACAATAGGAGACTGAGTTATGTATGGCCAGTCCTCAGTTTTTTTGACCCAGACATAAACAATATGCCACAGTCTACGTTACAGTAAAAAGATGTGTAGCACTTTAGAACTTACAGATCCTTTGGAAATCATCTAGTTCAGTAGTTCCAACTGAGTGTTTCCTGACCTACAACATCAGCACGACCTGGGAAATGGTTAGAAATGCAAATTCCTAGCCCTCACCCCAGACCTGTTGAACCAGAAACCTTGGAGCTGATGCCCGGAAATGTGTACTTTAGCAACACCTGTAGGTGACTGAGCTTGACTTACGCTTAAGCTTGAAAACCAGTGATCTAGTTCAAATTCTTTATTGCATCGATGAGGTAGCTGAGAAAGAACCAGAAGAGTAGAGTGATTTGCTTGAGATGACCCCGGTTAGCATCACAGCCAGGAGCAGAACTGGGGCCTGGTGCGGTGCATTTGCATCTTGAACTGGACTTCCTTCCATTCTCTGCAGTTGCAACCCGAGAAGCCCAGGTTGGGCCCAATCGTCATTGCTTTTTGTCCCTACCCTCCTATCCTACATCAGGGAAAGGTATGCTTCACCGAAGCACCTGGGCTCTTTCGTTTCTTTTTGGATGGTTGCAGGAGTTTGTTGTTTGGAAGCTGCATAAATAATGAGCAGGCACAGCCAGCCCTGTTTAGCCACAGCTAAACCTTAGAAGGGAGTGTAGAGCTGCCCAGAGTCCAGCCTTCTCCAGATGCAATTTGAATAACTTAAAAAAAAAAAAAGAATAGAGGTTCACTATCTATTTTCACAAGCATTTATCTGATCATAGCTTCAATACAAGCTTTCTGTTTGTTTGTTTGTTGAGGAATGAATTAATACAAAGGTCCCAGTAGAAGTGGAAAGATAGTTGAAACACTAGCCTGAAAATTCAGATGAGCAGTGACTATTTGGTAGCACCTGGCCATAGCAGTGTACCCCCTGCTTTCTTTGCTAGTAAGATGGTATTACGAATTCAGTCCCCGCTAAAAAAGAGATCTTGTCATCCTAGAACGTTACCTGGCATCTCCTTTCTATAGTTGTTAATATAGCCAAATCCGATACAGTTACCCCAATGGTTGGGTGGTGTTTCTGGTGGGTGTGATTGTGAGTGTGTCTGTGTGCAGAAGAGGTGAGCGAAGAAGGAATTAGAGAGAAGAATGAGCAAAGAAGCAAATCAACATTGGGAATTGGTTATCTGAGGAAATCAGCCATTAAAACCAGGCACTTGCTAATGGCATAGCCTGGCCCCCCACTCATCCTCCTTCATGGCCCCTTCCCAATCCAGTTTATTCTCCTAAGCACTGAGGCCACAGCCTGCTGGCCTCTTATGTAAGTCTGAAATCAGATCTGGCGTGCAATTTGTTTTAGCCTGTCACAGACTCCGGGCACCGCGTCGCCCTGACAAGGCTGTTCAGCATGGCATATGACTATAAATCTTCTTTTTTCATGCACCACAGTGGGGACCTTTGTCCTAACAGTGATTTAGCAGCTTTTATTAGCCTGAGAAGCAGTCAGTAATCAGGAAACATTTAAAGTGGGAGCTTGCTCATTGCGATGGAGAAGAATCCAGAAACCGGCAGCTTTTCATAAATTACTTTTGGTTTAAGAAAAGTAAGACCTTAAAAAAACTAAGTCTATGGTAGGTTTCCATTTTAAATCTGTTATTGCTCAAACTGATCCACCCATAATTTAGCAAAGACTTGAACTCACAACTGTTAAAGTATCTCTAAAACTCTGCATTTTTCAAATCATGAAGCAGAAGAGTTTAACTTTGAGTTTTCAGAATTATGCATTTTGAAAAACTGTGGTTCTTGGATGGCAGCTCCGTGTATGTTATTCAGACCCTGGAATATCCACTACTCCCAAATTCACTGTAATTCCAATTAGAGTCTGGGCTCAGAAGTTGGCAGCAGCTGCAAATAAGAACTAATAATGTTTCATTCCACTACTTATGTATTCTGCAAATGTGTTCTTGACATGGTAGTTTGCATATGATGTCAGCGTGGGAAAATAAGAAGGTATTAGCATCTGTAAGCCCAGCAGAAATTTCTCAGAGAAGTCACCCCTTAAACCCTACAGCTGATCCCATAATTTAGGCAGTCCCTAAATGTATTGCATTTTTTAAAATGTACTTGGTGATTTTCTTTTTATTAGTTGAGCCATAAAATATCAATGGCTCTTTATTTGCATGTATTTGCACATTTTTACTTCACTTTCATTGAGATCAAGGCAGGGAAATGGAGACAATTGTACTTGAACAACAATAAAAAAGGTTTTTTATTTCAATTTTTTAAAAAATTGGTGGCCTTATTACTGCCGACCATTGGAATTTTTATACAAATATAAAATAATTATTCTCAGAAATTTAAAATTATATGTACGACCATCAATGTGAAGGCTTCTGTTGAAGTGATTTCTGTAAGTTCCTGAAACTATCTGTGCAAAGACTGAAGCATTATATGAATTCAATCCATTTATATCTTATACTTATTATTGATATATACTATTGTGGAAACACAAGGGCCTCTGCTGTAGGTCTCAGGACCCTCTGGGATAGTGAAAGAGTGTCATATGACACTAAAAGAGGAAAATGAGCCTTTCAAAAGGAACCCTTGCTTTTAAAATGTGGCATAAATGATCTTATCTCTACAGCAAGGAGTTTGATCCTGATTCACAAAGAGCTGGAGTTATGCAGCCAGAGAAAAGTGGAGGTCTATCCATTTATCTGAGGATTTGGGGACCATCCACAGAGACCAGGCAGGTTGTTCAGGAAACAAAGCCCACCCTTCCCTGCATTATCTGATGGCATAGATGGTCTTATATTTCCCAGATAATTGCACCACACACTGTTTTGCTTTGCTGGGTCATAGCAATTGGCTGATCTGGCATGAGATAAATGAGGGGCGGTGGAGGGGGGATCACCAGGAAAGTCATTCTTTTAAAGGTATTTACCTATATGCTGTGGAGGGGGCTTTGTGTGCTAGGGAGCAGGCGGCTGAGATGGGGGAGGGAGAGAATGAATAACAATCTGATAATGGAGCTGAGTGGGACCATAGAATTATTTTTACACCAGTTTTCTCTTGCTACAATAACTGAAACCCAGAAATTTTGTGACTTTCTACACAGTCAGATGGTTTGTTAATGCTGACGACTGGAATAGATTCTGGGTGTCCTGGCTCATAGCTTGATGATTTTTTTTCCCTCATTATAAATATACTACCATATAGTACATACTGTTCCTTGCTGCCTAGTATTTATTGCCCCCTTTTCTTCTGTTTACTAGAACCCACTCCCTACTTACTAGAACCCCACCCAACCTCCCGCCTTTTTCTCCCCCAGGAACAAGCTCTTTCCCCTGTGGTGCGTAAGACCCAGGCACAACTGATCCTATTCCCAGCCAGAGTCTAAATCAACGTAATCCACCCTCAGCCTTGCCTGCGATTGGTTCTGGAAACCAAGCGTAAACCAATCATCACAGGGCATTCTCCAACATCATTATTGGCCCAAATAAACTGATAAGAAGGCCTTTTACCCCCTACTCGAGGCAGCGGTTCTCTTGTCCTTTCACAGATGTCCCCAAGGAGGCAGGTGGCGCCAGTTGCTGCTGGCAGCCATCTTGACAACATGCCTTACAAACAGAGGTAGGCCGTCAGAATACTAAGAGTATTGTGCCCTGAACTTGTCTTGCTTTTGGATGCCTTAAGTGGCTTAAATTTTTAATCAGTTCAGCCAAGTCACAGTTTCTGTGACTTACAGTTGAAAATATCCCAATTAATAGGCACCAATACGTTTAGATATGTGAATACACCCCTATATGTGATTTGGCCTAAGGAAAGGATTATACTTTGACAGAAGTCCCCACCGTCATTGTTAAGATGAGCTTCCAGAACTTTGGGCTTCACTGTGGGAATGGCAGAGAACTGTTTGTGACATCCTTCACTACTCAAGTAGCCTGGAATTCTGCCTTGTTTGTTTAATTTTGCTATTGATTTCTTAACATGGAGAAAACACCATGTTTGATTTCTTTTAGGTTGCTCATATGAAGAACATTTATTGGTTTACGTTGTATTTTCCCATGAACTTTAAGTTCATAGAACTTAAGATTGATAACCAATTATAACATAAATTTAATTCTTATAAAATCTGACATCTTGACTAATGTTATATTCCATTTGAATCATAACATCCCACAAAGCTACATTTTCTTTTGTGGCTGCTCCTCAGGTGGTGGCACTGAGCTTCTGTGCCTGTGGATTGAAAGGACAGTCAGTTAGGCCTGAGCAGGAGCGGGTGGCTGTCACAGCTGGGGAGTGCCATTCCTCAGCATTGAAAATCTGCTGTCCTTGGACTTGGCACCTCTGGGAGATATGCTCATCGCCTCTGTCAGTTTTCCCTTTTTCTCTACCTTTTTCTGTTAGCTCTCACCTCCACTTTAAGACTATATTTGAATACATACATGTTGATTTTAGAAGTCTAATGAACAGAAGATTGACTTTTTATCATAAACAGCATTCACTCTCTCCACACCGCCTAGCCGGGGCGGATGGATTGGAGTACCTGACCTCCACGGCTCCGTCCCCTGGGGGAGACAGACTGTAAAAATGCCATGGCAATATAATGTGAGGAGGGTAAGAGCATAGTGCTGAAAAGAAATAGAAGGGGAAGCAACTAGACTCTGTACGCCCCGCTTCATTTCAGGAGCAGTTCATCGGTGTTGTAACATCATTTCACATGAGGCCTAAGACTGGTTAGCTGCCAGTTATCCTTGTCCTGGGACTTTACCCCTAGAAAAGTAGAGACAGAGAAAGACAAATACCTTGCGATCTCACTTATATGTAGAATTTAAAACAAAACAACTAGGCGCAGACATACAGAGAACAGACTGGTGGCTGCCAGAGGTCGGGGGATGGGGAGTGAGCCAAATGGGTGAAGAGTTCAAAAGGTACAAACTTTCCGTTATAAAATAAATAAGTCATGGGGATGTAATGTACAGCATGGTTATTATAGTTAATAATATTGTATTGTATATTTGAAAGTTGCGAAGACAGTATTTCTTAAAAGTCCTTGTCACTAAAAATAAATAAAAATAAGTAGCTGTGTGGTGGTGGATGTTAACTAGACTTATTTTGGTGATCATTTTGCGTTATATACAAATATTGAATTATGTTGTTCACCTAAAGCTGATATAATTTTATATGTCTATACCTCAATTTAAAAAAACAAAAAAAAACTGGCTACTTGCCCATTATCCTGGGCCTTTAGCTCTAGAAAAGATCTGAATACTTGTCTGCTATACTAAACATCCCCCTTGGAGAGGGTTCATTGAAAACAGACACATATAAGGGGTGATTATTAGCACCAGTTATAAAAAAAACCTTAGGGAGAGTGTGACTGACCCATTTAATTAAGACTTCAGTCTCTTGAATTGGAGTGTGGTTGTCAACTTCAAAATGTCGTATTTGGTTGCTATGTTTTCCAAACTCAGGGCATAGGATTTGATAACCACCATGGGCTAGTGGTGCAGAATACATGAAATCATTACTATATTGACAAATCCAAGGCACTAGATCTCTGTAAACCATATTTGCTTGCATATGTGTGTGTATTGAACAAGTCACTTTATTTACCTTTTGTACTGCAATGCCAAACAGTGGCTTTTAAAACTCTGAAGGGTAGAGTGACTCCTCAGGCATTGACTTCCCAGCTCCAAGGTACAGAAATCAATGGAAGACAGACACTTCAGAGCTGCTCCTGCCAGACTGTGAGCCTGTGGAGGGGGTACTGTTGAAGTTACTAGGTGCCTATGGCCAGTGAAACCCTTCCCGAAATCCTCGGCCACCATCTTTCCTTGCCTGTTTTTCTGGTCTGTGAGTTATATTTTTCTTTCTAATATAGCCACAGTTTCACCTTTGACTTTGCATATTATTGATAAAAAGTTGATGAAATGTAAAACAAATCCAGATTTTTCAGGCTGGAATTTTATACATCAAGATAGGAATTTGGGGCTTTAAAGTTCACTTGAGCTAGATGGGATCATAATGGTAATGTTCTAGTTTTCTATGACATCTTCCCACCAAAGAGATGACTGCACATTGACAGAAATATTGAAATATTCATAAAATTTCCAGAAAAGTAAATGCAATGCTGTTACCTCACGTGATTTATGAAGAAACCAAGGCCTACTTCTTTTGAAGGCATTTTTCAAGGTTGTACAGAAAGTTGGAACTTTCAGGGTCTTTAAAACAGGGGCACAAAAGAAAGATTTAAGAATTCTGTGTAACTGTCATACAACCACCTTGCAAACCATTTACAAAATCTCATTTGAATATATTGACCTTCAATAGTCATATGGAGCAAATCCTGCTTGAATCGCATGTCTCCAAAAAAACCTATAGCAAATGTATTTAGAAAATGTTAAGAGAATTAGAGCATTTGTTTCCTCTACAATTCACTCATTTCTATTTACTCCTCTTCAGTGACATGTGGAAACCTCATGATTCTCATACAATGTGTAATTTAAGAGTAAAAATCTATCTCTAGACGCATCCTTTGGCTATTATCCTTTACAAAGTTCAAACTGCAGTTCACAACTTCACATGCAAGATATTTTTAATCTACTGTGTGCTTGTGGTACAGTGTAATGAAAGCATTCAGAATCTAAGGTAGGGCATAAGGCATACTGGCACAATCCCTTAAGTCCTCTAGCAATGTAAGAATGTTACCCTACACGAAGCGTGTCAAAGGGCACTGTGGCTCCATGTATTAGCAATTGCTATGCCCTGATCACTCCCAACTCTAACGCAGCTTATTGAATTGAAAATATTAGGGGGAAAAGTATGATGAAGGTTGATTTTTCATAGACTTAAGAAAATACATACATTCTCAGAAGATTTAGACTTTAGTAAAAGCATCTGAGACTTTTCCAAAGAGGTTGAGGTTGCGGGTTAAACCTTAAAGCAAGTTCACAAGATTTGGGGCAACTTTTTGAAATTTATCTAACAATATGTGAATTTAACCTAAACATCTTTTGGTATTGATAAGATGGCATTAATGATTACCACAGCTCACCTATAATTTTAAAATTACTTGCTCCACTAAAAGTCAAAAGCAAGACACATAACTGGTTCTTTCCTGCAACCACATGGTCTTCAGTTTTTCTTACGTGATCCTCTCAGAATCATGGAAATATGGAAATGGCACGGTTTGCCATGATTCTGTCTAAAAATATGTTATCAGAATTCGACCTAAAACCCAGCATGAGGTGCGGGTTTTAGCTTTCAATCTGTGGAGTAGACATGAAGCTGTTATTCCTCAGTCCCTAAGTCAAATTAAAGATGAAATTGCCTGCTACAGGTGCAACTTCTCTTCCGTTCTTGAATGAGAGAATATGTTGTGTTCTTCTACATACTCTCAGTGGATAGAACCAGAAGGAGAAATATTAGACTCAAACTGCAGCAGTGGAAACTTCTAAGTCCCTGGGATGCCTTCACTGAGTCTTTTCTAGAAACATGAGGAATGGGCTATTTTTGCTCAAGTTACCATTCCCAGCATTGTCTGTTTCTCTAGCTCTTGTCCTAAATGGCAATTAAAAAGAATATTGAAAAGAAATCAGGGGAAATCCTGAATAAATTACAACATTCCCATGAAAGATACTCAAAGTAAATACCTTGTTTTTGCATAAATGCTATGAGTCTAAATAATCATGCTTTGACATCTGTCTATAAGTACCAACTAAATGGATACCAGTTTAAAATTTGAAAGCTTTTATGTCTGATATAAAATAACATTTTAGGACTTAATGTGCCATGCCTAGGCACAAAATTGGAAACACTAAAGACAGAATTGTCATGGTTTTATTTCATAGGATGAATTCCTGGTGATTATTTTCTATTTTGAAATAATTTTAAACTTAAAGAAAGGTATAAAAATAGTACAGAGAGTTCATATATACCCTTTACCCAACTTCCGTGAATGTCAACAATTTATATAACCACATTACTGTGCTCAAAAGCAGGAAGTTTACATTGGTGCAATATTATTAACTAAATTACAGACTTTATTCAAATTCCACCAGTTTGCCCTCTAATGTCCTTTGTTCTCTTCTGGGATCCATTCTGGGATCCAATCCAGAATTTCTCATTTATTTTGCTGGCGAACTTCTCTACTCTATGAGAGTCTCACTCTTTCTTACCTTTAATACTTTCAGTGACTGCTGGCTGAGTGTTATGTGGAATGTCGCTCAACTCAGTTTGGCTTTGTCTGATGTTCTCTCACGAATAGATTGGTTATATGCATTTTTGGCCAGAATATTATAAAAGTGGCATTGTGTCATTTTCAGTGCATTATCTCAGAGGCTGCTGCATGATGTCAATGTGTCATATTGCTTATGTGATTACCTGTATCACTTGGATAAGCTGGTATCTTCTAAATCAATAGTAACCTTGACTCTGCTATCCTTGAGCCAGTGACACCATCTATAGCCAAATTCAAACCTTCTATATCCTGCATATTCAAATTTGCTACCCTGTTGTACACCCAGTTATATGTTAGATATGACCCCATATTTTACTTCCAGGTAAAATATTACTCTTGGTACCTCAGAGTTAGATCCAGGGGAGCAGAAACTTCAGTCAAAGACTCCATCATGTGCTCTGACCCTTGCAAACTTCTCAGTATGTGTGTAAACATTTTTATAGACTTAATATGTGGCATTTTTACATTTTATGTAAAAATGCATTTTATGAAAAAAAAGCATTTTACATTTTATGTAAAGATTATTAAAAATTTAGCCCTGGGTGGTGTGGCTCAGTGAACTTAGAACCAGCCTGCAAACCAAAGGGTCACCAGTTCGATTCCCCAGTCAGGACACATGCCCGGGTTGTGGAACAGGTCCCCTATTGGGGACATGCAAGAGGCAACCACACACTTATATTTCTCTCCCTCTCTTTCTCCCTCCCTTCCTCTCTGTCTAAAAATAAAAAATAAATAAAATCTTTTTAAAAAATTATTAAAAATTTATAAATTCTCATTTGCTTGTGAATCCCATCTGGCAGCAGAGCTAGGGCTCTGAAAGTTTTGGGAGGCACCTTGATCACTCTCTTGCTGGCCTACCCCCAGTTATAGGCACGATGAACTAGGCGTCCACCCGCTCTTCTCCCCAGCCCTTACCATGATGCCACGTGTGGCTTTGAAGCAGTGGAAAGGTTAAATAGTGGGATCATCATTCTCAATAGACAGCAGTTAACATGGAGATTCAAATCCTTATCGGTAAGAGTCCTGGCAGGAATTAGACAAAACACTCCTCTAGAATTTTTGAAACTCTTATTTTTATTTTTTATTTTGAAAAGTTTCCAATTTACAGAAAAGTTGCATCCATAGTACAAAATACTTCTATGTACACCTCACCCAGATTTCCTAGTCGTTAATGCTTTATCGCTATTTCTTTCTCATTCTCTCTCCTTCTTGCCCTGTTTATGTATACATATATTTTTCTGCTCCACTGCCTTTCACTTTCCTAAATATTTCAATGTGCACTGTCTAGCAATAAGGATATTATTTCAATAACCACAGCACAGTCATCAAAATCAAGAGATTAGCAATGACACATTACCATTACCTAATGCATGGACATTACTTATATTTCACTTGTTTCACCAATAATATTATTTATAGCAAAAAGTAATCATCTTGTCTGGAGTCCAATCTGGGATCACACATTGCATTTAAGTGCTGTGTTTCTTTAGTCTCCTTTAATATGGAATTTTCCTCAGTCTGCTTTTTTCTTTCACAGCATTGACATTTTGAAGTATAAAGGCCAGTTATTTCGTAGACAGTCCTTCAATTTTGTTTTGTCTGATAATTCCTTGTGATTACATTGAAGTGCATTTTTGACAGTGATGTGTCTGGAAGAGACTCATAATGAAGGGACAAAGTACACAGGGATGGGAAGGATGAAGGAAACCAGCAAGGGATGTAGAGGCACTTAGAACTAGCAAAAGAGGAGGTGGTTATTCTCCTGGGGGAGACTGTTATGTGCTAGAGCTGGAACATTGTAGGGATGGGGGTGAGGGAACTTCAAAAAACAGCAGTCTTAGAGGAAGGCAGACACTGAGAGAGTTTTGGCAAAGCATAGAGGAAGTGGACGTGGGTGCCTCCCAAGGGCTGAATTCTGCAAGAGCCTGAAAGGCAAGGAAAATGGGTGATGCAGGCCATACATGCCAGCCCCCTAAGGCTCAAAACAAGGCAAAGAGAAACCGAGAATGGATCTGGTAGGTAACTAGAGACTATCTGCTGAAGAATTTTTTTTTATCCTCACCCAAGAACATTTTTTCATTGTGTTTAAAGAGAGAAGGAGGAAGAGAGAGAAATATTGATGTGAGAGAGAAACATAGATTAGTCACTTCCCACATGCGCCAGACCCCGGATTGTATGCACCTGGACTGAGGATCAAAAATGCAACCTAGGTATGTGCCCTGACTGGAAATTGAACCCACATCCTCTAAGTTATGGGAAGATGCTCCAACCAACTGAGCCACATCAGCCAGGGCACCACTGTAAAATTTAAGATGCATATTTCTCATTCCACCTCTTATAATCGACACATTCCATCAAGCTGCAATACATGATGTTCTAGACAATAAAATGTAAAGGATTTTAAACTGTGAATCAGAAAACCTGGACTAGTCACCTTCTTCTGGCCGTGTTGCCTTAGGCCAAATGCTTATCTCCTCTGGGTCTCTGCAAAATCAGCATCTTAACACCTGTCCCTGTCTTTCATGGTGTCATCTCAAAGATTTTCATCAAGATATGAAGTTAGCGACAACTTGTTAACTTAGAGCAAAAGTAAATGAAGCATAAAATGATTGTTTGTGCCTCATGTTCACAATGAGTGTGCCTTGCCTCTTTATTAGACTTGTTTTCCAAGAAAACCATTTTCTCTTGTAGTGTGCCTTTCTTGCATCTACCGTATTACTACTTCCCTGTGAATGGCAATAGTCATAAAATACCGTAACTTGGAAGCCGACGATTTTCTCCCATGTGGGGATATTGCAGAAAAGAATTGAATTTGTTTTGAATGCTCTACCTCTTGTTTTCTGACTCAATTGCCAATTTGCATTTCTGTAGTCATTCTTTTGTATAGTTGACTATGATTCTTTCCATAGTCAGCAGACATACAATTGGTGGAAGGTAAATTGAATGTAACCATGGTTTTAATGCAAGGATCATTTTTAAAAAATAATACCCACTAGGATTTAAAAGGAAGATTTAGGAATGGACTTTTTTTAAAAAGTGAAATTAAAAAAATAAAATTAAAAATGAGATGGGACAAAGCACTGACAGGTTGAGATTTAAAGGATCTCAATGTCGGTTCTAGTGCCTTTTTTTTAAAGGGTGTAAAGATACTAGGAGATTAGGCTTGGATTTGTGGCATAAAGTGTGGCCTTTGATTGACAGCAAACATTCAGAATATCTTTCTATGTAGCATCTTCTCAGTGTGGGTTGAGTAAATATGAGTTCACTGACATCTCTGAGCAGTGGTGACTCTCAAAAGAATATGTCTTTAATGTAATGGGCACTTGTCAGATACATCAAAAGAAAATAAGGCATCTCTTTAAATTTTCCTATTTTATTGTTAAACATCTTTCAATGGTGGTTCCTGTTTTGTGTTACTTGAATCTGGCATTCAAGCACCTAATAACATAAATACCAGATATCAGTATAATTCTCAGCTAGAAGCACCCACTCTTTGCAAAGACACACCACAATATATGCACTCAGCAGAGAGCTTCCCGTGTAAAACCCCTTTATTCACAAATTTGTACAAATAAAATTACTGTTTGAGAATTTCTGGAGAGAACAAGTGGATTGCTCTTACCTGTTTCTTCTTTGGTTTAACATTTGGCAACCTTGAGTAGGAAAAGAATGAATTTTTGAGACATACCCCCATCAAAATCTTAAAGTTAACTAAAATCACATAAATGAATTTGGTCACTGTTCATTGCTCAGCTTTTGCTTTATTTTTATTTATTTTTTAAAAGATTTTATTTATTTATTTTTAGGGAGTGGGGAAAGGAGAAAGAGAGGGACAGAAACATCTATGTGTGAGAGAAATCCATTGGTTGCTTCTCACAAGCCCCCAACCAGGGACCTGGCCCACAACCCAGGTAGTACACTAAGCAGGAACTGAACTGGCAACCTTTCCATTTGTGGGACAACACCCAACCCATGGAGCCACACAAGTCAGTGTGCTCAACTTTTGCTTTAGATGGCTAATATCAGCATCAGACTTTATCATAATCTGTATCTTAAGAGATACATGTAATTTTATTCTTAAAGAATTTGTAGGCACTCGACCTCTCAGCAGTAAAATTTAGAGATGTGACATCAAGATGAAGATTATTTATCTTTACATTCCTTCAAAAAGTGGAATGTAAAACCTGGTCAATGTCTTAAAAACATGCCTTTCCTTTAAAAGCATCTACTTTTTCATACATTTTTATTTAAATTTTTTTGCTTGTGTGTTGGCAAAATGAGTCTCCTTCATGCTATGTGTGATTGACCAATGGACATTCTGTCAGTGACATCTAGTTTTATCGCTTATACTTAGACATAAGCCATAGTCCCCTTCATGACATTCTCTAGCACGAATATCACAATTGCCTAATTCGAATGAAACTGCCCTGATTAGTGACAAGTGCTCTTTGAATAAGATTTTCTGATGATCCCTATTCCTAAAAAAGGCTCTGTAAAAACACTCCATGCAGTGTAACCTTGCTCTCAAGCACTGACAGAGTATGAGTAAAAAAGACCATGGTCATCTGTCTCTTTGTTACCTACTGAGAGACGTGAGATAGTGCCCTACCCAGGGGTAAATCTGTTCCCTTTCTCTTCTGTCCTTTACCAATCCCTATCACTTCAAATGCTGAAATGAGGAATAAGGAGATGATAAAATTCAAGACCAGAGAAATGCATTAGCTAAAATAGTCTCTCCATGATTGCCTTTCGTTCAAAAGTTTTTATAACTTTTTGACTTTTCTTGTCCTTATGAAATGTACATGTTTTAAGTTAGAATTTCAAAACAATCCTGCTTCATAGAGCTGTTGGGAAGTTATGAGATAATGCATATGTATTTCTTGTCTTCTTTTAGGAACATTATTTATGTTTTTTCCATTATTTTATTGTAGTGTTAGTTTTATTAACTTGTTTATACTATTATCAACAGTT
>PVJD01006865.1:0-92075 GCA_004026545.1 Mormoops blainvillei
CAATACTTAAATGTAATTGAAAAGAAAGTCCTAACCTTTGATTTCATTGAGTTTTACCCCCAGTGCCTTCAAAGTAACCAGGACTTGAAAGAAACAAAACAGAGGAACGCAGCAGGCCTTGTTATGAAGGGATCAGTGTCATGGGGATCCGGGGGAACCCCGCAGATGGCCGGACCAGCAAAGCATGAGAGCAGGAAGGACCCTGCGGGGGAGCCGGGGGGCCAGGCCTCACTTTGCTCTTGCTCTGTGGTGGTTATAGACCTGTGTCTCTTCAAAATTCATATGCCGAAGCCGTAACCCCCAGTGTGGTGGTTGGAGATGGGGCCTCTGAGGAAGCACTTAAGGGTCACTGAGGCCGTAAGGGTCACTGAGCTGATGGGCTTTGTGTTTTCGTAACAGACACCAGAGTGCGTTCTCTCCCTCTCTTTCTCTCATTCTCTCTCTCCCCTTCTCCCCTTCTCCCCCTCTTTTGGCCCTGTGAACACACAGAAAGGAGGTGGCTGTCACCAACCCAAGAGAAGAGCCTGCACCAGACATTAGCCCTGCTGCCACCTTGATCTTGGACTCCAGCACCGTGAGAAAATGAATTTCTCTTGCATAAGCCACGCAGCCCGTGGCACTCAGTCACAGCAGCCCTGCTGACTAAGACGCTTCCTTCTTTGGGCCTCATTTGCCTCCAGGGCAGGGTGAGTGTTCAGGGTCTTCCCTCCTTGAATGGGCATCACCTGGCAGCCCCTGAGAACTGCAGCACCAGGCTCTGCCCGGGGCCACTGAGTCAGCACCTGTGTTTTAGCAAAGTTCCCCAGGCCATTCATTTGCGCGTCAACATTTGAGAGTAGCTGGTAGAGGTCACCTCTAAGGTCCTCACCAGGGTTGACCTCTGATACCATTTTATCCTATTCATCCTGGCCCCACATCTGCCTTTATTGAGAATTGTGACCAGTGGAGGGGGAGTGGCCTGGAACCTGCCCCACCTCCGCTGTCCCCTGGGGAACAGAAAGCGTGTGTTGGTTCTCATGTGTAAACTTGCTGGGCTGGGCTTTCTCAGAGAGTCACTCAGCAGGGCGACTGCAAGGGGCGGAGAGCATACCTGGTGAGGAAGAGGCTTCACCTGAAGTGGGAGCTGTATCTGCAAACAAAGAAGAACCAAACTCAAAGATCAGTGGGAAAAAAAAAGAAAGAAAAAGAAACATTTTTTGGAACAATGGTGTGGAAGAAAACAGAAGAGGGAATGGGCCAAACCGGCGCTATGACACCCCAGTCCCCTAGTGTGTGTGCGTGGGTGGGCTGCAAGGTGGAAGCACCGCCTGCCGCACAGGTGGAAGTGTGGCCCCAGCCCTCTCCCCCCTCCCTGGGGCACATCTGAGTCAGACCAGTGCAACAAGTGGAAGGCATGCTCTAACGGAGGGGCTAGTCTGTGTCTCTGGATGAATAAAGAGAACATGAAGCTTGATTTCCGTGAAAAGGATGCTGAGACTTCAGCTTGCACTGGGATTTCAACTGTGGACAAAATATTTGGTGCGTATGTTCATTTACTGAATAGAAAGAGGACGAGTTGATTGTATTTAACTTGAGAAATGTGACAGCAGAACACATTACCTGAAGGGGAGTCCACTTCTGCAGAGGTGGAAGGTACATCTGTGTAGGAACAACGAAGAGGACACTTAAAAATGAGAGAAAGGACACTTCCGTGTGTCTTTTCTTTTCTTTCTTCTTTTTTAACAAAAGATTTTATTTATTTACTTTTAGACAGAGGGGAGGGAGAAAGAGAGGGAGCTAAACTTTGATGTGAGTGCCCCCTACTGGGGACCTGGCCGGCAACCCAGGCATGTGCCCTGGCTGGGAATTGAACCGGTGACCTTTCAGTTCACAGTTGAGCACTCAATCCACTGGGCCACACCAGTCAGGGCCCCTGTGCCTTTTCATTCAGGTTTACTTTGTGGTCAAAACAGTCATTCGGTGGGTTCATTTTCTAAACAGAACATGGTAAGGAAGAAGCTGGTCTCATTAACTGAAACATCACAAGGAGAGAGACCTTACCAGATGAAGAGGTCATGTCTGCTGAGAGTGGCAAGGTATCTATAGAAAAAGAGGAAAGAACGTAAACATCAGTGGAGAGGATTCCTGGATTTCTGTTTTTGCTGAGTCTGTGTTGGGGACAAAATGATCAATGGAACTCCAAGAAGAGGTTCTTAATGGGACAGTAGGCAGTATTTTACCTGTTGTGGAGGTCGGAGCAGCTGAGACTGAAACTGTAAAGGAATAAAAATAAGACAGCAATAAGACAGCCATGTCGGGCACATACATTTCTGTGAGACGGAGATGTAAAGATGGCTGTCATAGGTCCGCGTGACTGGCCCGACTTGTTTTTCTGCTTTCCAGCTGGGGTTGACAGCTGGCCTCAGGCCCCTGGATGCTCCATTGTCTCCAGGCCACCCCTCCACTCCCTGGGTCTCCATGTCTTGTGCCCACCCTTTCCTTCTCACCTTGGAGGTCGAGGTGATGTGTTCAGAGGACAAGAACCACTGCTCCAAGTTTCCCCACTGTATGGGGACAATCTAACAGAGATTCTGTAAATGGGGGACTTGCCATCCCTGGTCCTCCCCTCACATGGATGGGAAGCAGTGACCCAGGAAGGGGTCAGCTCTGCACACCGGAACGTTCCCCAGGTGGGCTGTCTGGAGGTCTAGACTGACGGTGGGGAGGGGGCGGCCAGCCTATTTGTCCTCCAACCCAGCTTTATCAGTAATAAAGGCCATACTTTGTGTTGACTCTGATGTTTTACTTATTAATGGCTTTAGCACTTAGAAGAGGGGAGAGCACCCTCTTTCCTGTCCTTCCCCAAATAAACCTCCAACGCTGTATTTATTTATGAAATTCTTAAACCCAAAGTCACAATAAGAACTCCTTGGATCATTGCAGCCAGCGCCTGTCAGCATTTCCTGCCATCGCCAATGTGACTCTGCTGTGAGTCACTCCGTCCCCAGTTCAATTTCTCAGCCCGCAGGGAGGCCAGAAAGCCAACTGTTAGACACATAAGAAAGTGACATTTTGTATTCTCTGCTTCATTAAGCTAAGGGAAATAAATAACGGAGAAGGCATTAATAGTACATGGGTCTGGGACCCAAGAGCCCTGGGTTCTCGTATCTGCTCTTTTTGTGACCACACAGGTGACCTTGGGCAAGTCCCTTCCTTTTGCATCCTCCAGCCACTGCACCTGAAGGTTCAGGGGCCAACAGCATATACATCACCTTGCTGGAAATGCACAGTCTCAGGCCCACCCCGGGCTTACTGAATCAGAACCTGCATTTTTACAAGACCCCCAGTGACTTACATACGCACTGAAGTTCGAGAAGCACCGCGCATCTGAATGGAGATGCCTCCAGCCCCAGAAATAATTGGCACGGGCCGGGAGGGAACTAGACAGTGCACGCCCATGTGAGGAGGGACTGTCCCTGCTGAACCCCAGACCGCTGGTGCACTGCCAAAATTCAAGCTAGTCGTTCCCATCCTCTGGTGTTTCCATCAAAGCTTGAAATCTGTACTTTTATATGAAAGCTCCTTTTTAAAGTATGCAATCTTAAAAAAGAAATACATTGCATAGGAAAACTCTGTTATCTGAATCTAAACCCATCCATGGGTCAAAACTGGCCCCTTGGCTGCCTGTTTGTGACTTCTAGGCTGAACAACCTCTAATGTTTCTTTGAACTCCCAGAAAAATGTTGCACTGCGGTGGTGCCACATTGAACTTGTCCTCTCCTAAGATATCTGGAGGCCGATTTTTCACAGGCCCAACCGCAGGAGAAATGAGTTCATTGTCTGATTTCCCTTACAGGTCAGTTTCTACCAAGCCTGGCAGAAGGTTCTGAAATTTTTGGAAATAGGGACCATGGGATGCTTTCATTACTGTTTTCAGTTCAGAGAAAAGTTGAATTGAGTTGAGTTGAGTTGAGTTGAGTTGAGTTGAGATGGTATTTCTCCACCTTTCTTAGCCTTATGTTGACCGACTCAAGCCTTAGGATGAACCCCAAAGTGTCCAGAAAGGGGGAGTTCACAGTAGGATGCGTTAAAGAGCCAGGCAGGTCTCAGCAGCAGCACACATATCCCTCAGGAATGTGACCAAGTGCCTATGACGGTGAGCCTGCCCAAGTGTGTGCTGCCCCATCCTCAGGACAAGGGTCATCCTCCTGTTCTCAGATGAAAACACCAAGGGGACTCCCTGACTGTCACCCTGTTGGTCAAGGCTGGAGCCAGAACATAATCCCAGGTTCTCTGGCTGCAAATCCTGTGATGCTCCTTTTCCACTGAAAAGGGTTCAGTGGTCGGAGAAGTTTGAGAGACATTGGGTTAGGCCAGGTTAAAAAAAGACCCCCGACTGCAGAGCATCTCAGAGGCTTTAATGTGCTGATAGACTGAGAGTCTTCAAGAGAGGGATATGGTGTTTCCCCAACTATTTGGCCATGAAAATTCTTCTTTAAAGTTTTAATGTCACTGGATTGGTGGACTGGACTGTGGAACATACGTGGAAGAGGCGGTACTCTTATTATTTTCTGAAAATGCAGGTTAATGGGATAATGTTACCTGAGATGTCTGAAGCCCTGTGGCAGTTACAAAAAATGAACTCACTGAGCACCTAGTATGTGAACACTGAGGGGAACGTGAAGGAAGCTCACCTCACTCTGTGTTGATTTTAGGGACCCGCTGGTGCACCAGGAGGGAGACAGCCAACTGGACACACGGTGTCCCGTATACAAAAGGTGCGCAATCACTTCCTGTTCACTTGACTATTTCATTCCATGAATATACGAGCATATTATATTAGTTTGACAGGAGCCTGAGATTTAGTTTCACGTGAGGTATAAACTCCAACCCTAATCATATGCAAGGTAAGCTATACATAAGTGATTTATAAAAGCAAGAAAGAAAATAAAATTACCAGGTGAGGTGGGCATTCCTGTGGCTGATGCTGAAATTGTCGAACAAAAGAGAAACTAAAATAAGATAAAATCCAAACAAAAATCCCACCCACAAATAGGACATTTAGAAGATACTTTTTCATTTAAAAAAAATGTATACTTTGGAGATACTAAATTAGATAAACGTGATGGACTTCTGAATGTGAAATTAAAAATAAGACAGGTTTCTTGGATGACACTGAAATAGAGGGGAGGATGCAGGAAGGGAGAAATGCTGACTGATTCAGGAAGAACATAACGTCCCCGGCAGTCTCGGGAGAAACCAGGAGTGAGTACCTGAGCAAACGACGCCGGCATCCTCATGGTGGCCACAGTTGTGGATAGACAAGCCCGGGTGCCGGCACTGGCCCAGCGTGGTCTCATTGCCCCGGCACTGCACGTCATCCAGGAGGATGTGCCCTGTGCCCGCCCCAAAGTGGCCGTTCCCCGGGGTGCTGACGCCCTCCCCGCAGCCCAGCTGCCGGCACACCACATGGGCGGCGCTGATGTTCCAGAGGTCGTCACACACTGTCCCCCAGGTGCCATTGTGGTAGACTTCAACGCGTCCTTCACAGTAGTTCCTCCCGTCCGCCAGCCTGATGATGGGCAAGTCTGGGAGCGAGAGAGATCCAGCAGTGCCTATTGGAAAGTGACAGGCAATTCTGGCAAGTCATTTCTGGTGGGACTTTTCCTGACTCTCATTGTATAGGGTCTCTCGTTTCCTTTCCTTGGCCCCATAGGAATAAGTCAAATAAGTGCTCACAAAGGCAGTGACTGTCTTTTCCAGACTATTTCTTATTTCGTGTATTTTGTCCCACGTTGCCATCTTTGGATACGGTAAATGCCGGGAGATGCGAAATATCACTTTAGAGCCAGGGCATTGGATCGCTAAGCAACAACACTGGAATATATCAAACTCAAACTTTCTGTTATTTCCTTTAGGGCAAACTAGTCCGTTGGCCCAGAGTCAAAGTTTAGAAATCCGGGGAGCACCGGGGACTAGACAAGCAGGCCACGTGACCTGGGAACTCTGCCGCCGTGTCAGCCCTGTGTGTTCTCTGTCCTGGGGAGGCACAAATCCAGGGGGGCCCCAATGTCGCTGTCTATAACCTCAGGGAGTCTGCTGGACCCACTCAGCAACCAGGACCCCGTGACAGAGACAAAGGGTTACCATCTGCAGGGGCTGTTTCTGCTGGCTCTGGGGCAATGTCGGTAGCTGGCAGAGAAAGCCCGAGGCATTGATGTGTTTAGCAGGCTCCTGGGCACAGCGGTGTGGGCACCCGGGTCACCCTTGTGCCATGTGGTGTCGAGGGCATTCTGGCTAAGGTAGCACCGTCACAGGTTGGGCAGCATCTCTAAGGCCTGAGTCCAAATCAGGTAGTGTCTCTGAACCACCTTCCCTCGCCTGGGCGAGACCCTGGCTTTTGGACACGAACAGGAAGCACCCATCTGTGTTTTCCTGGGGGGGAGCCCGTTAGGAGATGTGAGGCCACGAGACAGACAGGTGAGCGTCTGATGCCATTTGAAACCAGGGTTTGTCAGCAGGAGATACCCTGACTTGTTGGGAACACCCAACGCCCACTCTTCAGATTTAAAAAACTACAGAACAATAAAGTGCAATAGAAATATCTGAAAGGACACAAAGGCCCCTTTCGGGCCCTTTTTGCAGCGCCAGCTCTCTCTCTCTTTCCTTGAGTCTGTCAGGCATAGTGAACTGCTGTTTCTCTGAGCCGCTGTTCTCAGGCCTGGAGAGATTACTAGAAGCATCCCCCGCGCAGGTGTTTTAAAACTTATACAAACAGGACACACCAGACTGGAGCGCCCGGACCCTGACCCAAAGATAACAGCAGAACAATCTGAAGCTGCACCATCATCCCGAAACCTCCTGATTCACGACTAATCGCCATGACCACCCAGCTGCAACCCCCTCCCTCTTCATTGCCCAATAAAAACTCAGCCCGAATTTTCACTGCTGGTGCATTTCTCCACACCTAGCCCTTTCCCTCTCTTGGGAAAGTAAAAATAAAGCTTTGTTCTCTGTGCTTCCTTCTCTTTGTGAATTCTTCCACAGCCTGCTTCACCATCCACCCTAATGCCCACACACAGTCCAGGAAGATGGGGCCAGAGCCATCACCAAACAGACCACTCCTCGGGGCCACCAGGGCCCCCCGCCCCCAGCAGCCCAGTTGCCAACACACCCTCTGGGCGGTGGGCAGGCCCCAGAGTTCCTTACACATGGTCCCCCAGGTACCACTGTGGTAGGTCCCCATGTGGCCTCACACATGCCTCTCCCGGCGGCCAACCCCCCCATGGGCAGATCTGTTGAGAAGGCTCCCCCAGATCTCTAACGAGGCAGCGTTTCCAGTGAGAGAATTCTACCCCTGCCTGCAGGTCGCCGTCCCCAGGAAATTGAAATGCAGAGGGGACCAGAGGATTGCTTTTGGGTCTGAAATTTAGCACAAACGACAATGCTCTTCCTCACTGGACAGTTTTTCTACAGGAATCCAGGCCACGGGTCAGTTTCACAGAGACATATAAGCCCCTAAACATCACCTTCTGCTTTCAAGGCATCATTTTTTATGTTGCTTTTCTAAATATTCAAAATAATTTGACTGCATGCCTGGGTTTCAGACTTTGCATTTCTAGCCAAGGTCTCCAAAGACTATTAGGAAATTCTCAGAACAAAATTTCATGTAACTGGACTTTAAAAATCATAAAGTGTTTATCGGAGGGTGATGGTAGAGCCTGGGGACTGGAAGAGCAGGCCGAGGAAGAGATGGCACTGCTGCTGTCGGAAGGTAAGGAACTGGCCAGGTGAAACTGAAACTGAACCAAAAGCAGCCGAAGGTAGCTCTTGGGGCTGGTTCAAGGGGTCCCCTTTGAGAAGGGTTCACAACAACACCACCAGGGCCAGGGCCATTAATACAGGTCTTCCAGTGAGGCTGCAGGGGTAAAGGGAGGAGTTGACTCTCCTTGCAAGGGAGAGTCCACACGGGGAGGCTCTTCCCACTCCCACATCACCCCTAATGAGCACACGTCTGTTTCATGCAGCGCCAGGGCCATGAAGATGATGTTGACAGGACCCAGCCCAAGGAAACCAGTTACAAAGTGTAATAATGGAAAAAGTACCGAGTGGGTGGAAACCGCGTGGTTGTTCCCCAAAAGGCGAAGAAACTGTACCGGCAAGAAGAAAAACAGTCATCATAAACACATTCCAAACTAACAATGAAATGTCCTATTCTTCTAAAATGCCATCGAAAGCACATGCAGGAGGTGGCCTTTAAAAAACCCCATCCAATCTCTGATCAAATAGTTACCACCTAAAAGTGTGATGGTAGCACACACTATTCTGATGAAGCATAAGGAAATAAATAAATAAATAAAATTGATGTGGGGACTGTGCAAATGTGGCCCATGGGCCCGGGGTGCAGGGTCAGAAGCAGCGGTCAGCATCCCGGGTCCCAGGTGAGGCTGCCCCAGGCCCATCTGCTCTGTCTGCCCTGCCTCAGCCTCTGGTGCAGGAGCTACCACTGTGGGCCAAGAGAGGGGTACCTCAGGGTCCTGCTGAAATGCAGAGCCTGTATGTGGGGGGGATGACACGTGAACCTGCGGATGAACCCCCAGGACAGAAAGGGCAGGGCCCTGTGGGACTCTGAAACAGCCCTGGGTCTTCACCTTCTGGAAGGGCAGAAGAGTCTGGAGGTCAGAGCACGGCCAAGGAAAGTGGAGGCTGAAAGGGAGACCCTGCGCTACACGGCTAGTGACCAATCCGCAGGTAAAATTGGCATGAACTCACAGATCCCCGGATGTCCAGATGCAGCAAACTGTGCAGAGATAGAGGAGACAGGGCCGGGGAGGGATAGTACAGAGCATGATGGCGGGGAGACTCAGAGACCAGTGTCTCAGTCGAAATGTGACTTGACAAGCTGGAGTAAACAGTTGTTCTTAAGCACCTGGGGCTGTTGCCTTGGGGCTGTTATAGGCAGGCGTGGTTCGCATCCCCTGGCTAAAAACGCTGAGCACGGATCCTGAAAAAATTTGACTAAGTAGCTAAAACACCATGACTGTCAGTGAAATAGTTAACGTTCCTGTGCATTTATCGCGGGTCCTATGCTTGACTAAATGGTCCATTTAATCCTCCCAACCACTTTATGAGGAAAGCAGCATTATTTTCTTTTCTCTACAAGGGGCTTACCTTTGTAGACACTCAAGAGGAATGCCCTCCCCTACATTAAACCGCTGGCATTGTTTCCAGAGTTACAACAGATATCTGCTGTCCCAGCCATGGGGACAGGTTTCCCCAAGCCTTCTCTACATATTCTATTTTACTCTTAAAGACCTGCCATGGAAAAGCAGCTGAAATGTGACAACTATTGGCTAATCAGAGAGTCAGGGGAGCACTCAGAGGTGGTGCTTTCAGCTCCTTCGTCCTTTACAGTGCTGTCGGGGGAGAGCGGCGGACAGAGGTCAGTGCCCAGCTGACACCCAGTGAGCCCCTTGCGGCCACACTGCCCTCCCGCCTCCGCCCAGAGCGATCCGCAGAAGCCTGCCCAGCCTCAGGAAGCAAGCAGAGGCCCTCCAAGGGCCTCCTCGGTCGTATCTGGAGGAGGAAACCGAGGCCTTGAGTGGCTCTGACACCCACTCAGGGTCCCACGGGCTAGGAAATGGTGGAGCCAGGACGTAAACCCGGGGCTTTCGGCCCCTAAACCCCTCCCCTTGCCCACTGGCTGACTCTGTCAAAGTAAGATACAGATAACGAGTTAAGAACAAGCAAAGTTACCTGAAGTTGGGTGACTCCCCGCGGCGGGCGATGTCGAGGAAGACAGGGCGGCTGTGAGAAACATAGACCGAAAGGTGAGGGCGGCTCACGCGCCTTCATCCTTCTTGAACCCAAGAGGTCAACTCGCCTATTCAGTTAGAAAGGTCCATGTCTCGTGTGGGGAGAAGCTGCACCCAGCCTGGGGATCTGAGAATTGCCCTGAGTTACCACCGTTACAGCCACCGGATGGCATTGCTTTTGTTTCTGTTCTGCCACGGGCACTACCATGTCGTTTTGTGATTTTTTTTCCTTTTTTTTTTTCCTTTTGGCAAACTACGGTCACAGTGATGGTCACCTCGTGAGGAGCTCCTATCCTGCCAGTGGCTTTGGTTTTGTCATTCTTCCTGGGTGTGTGTCTTTCCTCCCAGGGTAAATGTTCGTTCTCCAAGGGCAGAGCCATGCTGTCTCAGAGATGTATGTTGCCCCGTCAGCACCAGGAGAGAGTTGAAGGGAGTAGGTGTGGAGCTGAGCTGGGAGCTCCGGGGCCCAGGAGGCGAGGACTCGGAGCTGCTGTGTGTGACCTCCCCCTCACCCCTGGCCCACCACCATTGCTCTGCCCTGGGCCGTGGTTCCAAAACTCCCTGCTCTCCAGACTCCCAGCCCTGTCTTCTGATGTCACGCTCGGCGTGACACACATTGGTGTGATGTCACATTTGGCCTGGCTTCAGCCCCTGCTTTGCTCAGAGCACTGATTCTGTGCCTTGAATTCTCTCCTTTCAGAACCTTCCAGCAGCCCCACCTCCTGCTCGCCCTGCCTCCTCTCACTGTGGCCAGGTCTATGGTAAGCCAGCCTGCCTCCTCCTCAGCCAAACTTAGAATGATGTGGGGATCAATGGGGGCTTTCGGTTCCAAGTACTGAACGTATTTGCAGAAACTCAACTGGGATCGGGGGCTGAACCAAAGGGAAGGTCCCCGGAGGCCTGACTCATGACTGCTGGGATGGGAGATAACTTGAGGTGGTACATTTTCTATTTTAAGAGTTACATATTTATTGCATTAAAATTTAAAAAATTCACATTTAGTTTATTCTAATTAAGGATATTTGCAGATATACATGGTATGAATTGATTAGCTAAGACAGTGCACCATATTTTAATTAAAACATTTTTGATCCTCACTCAAGGACATGCTTATTGATTTCAGAGAGAGAGGGGAAAGGAGAGGCAGAAAGAGAGAGAGAGAAAGAGAGAGAAACATTGATCAGTTGCCTCTTGTATGTACGCAGCCAGGGAGGGAACCCTCAACCCACGCATGTGCCCTGAGTGGGAATCAAACCTGTAACTTTTCGGTTTACGGGACGAGGCTCTAACCAACTGAGCCACACCAGCCAGGGCTGTATTTTAATTTTTAAACACTTTAACATTGTTTTATTGCAGCTGCATTTATTTTTATGTACTATTTATGGCGAGTGATCTTGGCGCTCCGTTTCTGGTGCTGATATAAAGTGTTTGTGAAGTGAGTTCATTTAAGTGAGGAAAGAGGAGTCCAAGTAAAGGGATATCTCAAGAAAACTAACAGTGTGGGTGGAAGGTGGGTGTGGTGGGGGTCATGCGGGGACCCCTGTACAGCTGGTACTTGGGAAACAGTGGCCGAGGGACAACCCAGGGTTTCCCTGCAGTGCAGTGGGGAATGTCATTTCGCCCACCCTCTGCCTGAGAATCAACTCACCAGAGCAGATGACGCCAGCGTCTTCATGGTGGCCGCAGTTGTGGGAGAACCAGCCCCTGTGCGGGCATTGCCACAGTCTGTCCTCAGTCCCCACGCACTCCACGTTGTCCAGAGCAATGGGGCCTAGGCCTGGGTCGAAATGTGCCCCCCTGGGGGCCGACACAGCCCTGCCACAGGCCAGCTGCCCACACACCACCTGGGCATCCAGCAGGTCCCAGTCATCGTCACACACCGTCCCCCATGTCCCATTGTAGTGCAGCTCCACACGGCCCTCGCACCGGTGACTGCCATTGGTCAGCCTCAGGGCCACATCTGGAAATGCAGACACACACGGTCACTGCAGTGGCACCACTCCCTTGTCACTGCCTTTGAGGAAGACCTGGTGTTTCCTCTGAGCTGACCTGCTCTGGGTGGGGGAGTGGGGGTTGGTGGTGGCTCTGCTCTCACCCCAGGGGGAGGGAACTGTGGTGGGTTGGAGTGGCTGCCAAGGTAGTTCAGGGGCAATAGCTTATGTCGGTGTGATTTTATGTTTTTAAAGCTTTTCCCAAGACAGGATCGACTGCTCAGCAGAGATCAAAGGAGGCCACTGGAGGCCCTGTGGGAAGTGGGACACCAGGGGCATGGGCGCTCGGTGCTCCTGCCCTCGGTCAGGAGCAGCGTCCTCTGGGCAAGAGGGGAGGAGCGAAGCCAACCTGAGCCCAGTTTCCTTTCTCAGCTCAGAGGGTGCGCTCTGATATAGGAATGCAGGTGAGTGTGGTTCCAACGTGGTATTGGGGGTTGGTTCGGCCACCCGCTCCAGGCAGATTTTGGGGGTAAACTAAGCAAAGGAACCCCTTCCTTATCCATAGTCCCCAGGCAGAGAGTTGGCCGTCCAGCCTCGCCACCATTACCCCGCAGGGCCAGGGACTACGGGGGTCGAAGGACCTACCAGTGACGTTCTCATCTTGCACAAGGGACTCATAGGTGGCATGAAAACCGCCGTTGGGGATGATATCATTGCTGTGGAAAACCACTGTCAAGCGATTTGAGGAGGAGGTAAACACTGGGGTTATACCGGAACAGAACTTCCCCAGAGAGAAAGATTTGTTCTGTGGGCCATCGAAGATTTCAACAAAGTCGTACGGACAGCCATAGATGTTTTCCAGCCTGTGAAGTAATGGCATCACTCAGCCTCAAACCACTGGGGCTTTTCCTGCAGCCACCGCTACTCAGACTGGTTCAGGGAAGGTTCTGGAAAAGCTGTCTGAAACCTAAATCTCTTCAGGCAGTTTGGAGGAAATGAAGACCCTGTGGATGTAGGCAGTATGTACCTTTCTGTTCTAAAAAAATGTTTCAGTGTTTAATGCTTTCATTCAATTGTATTTTCGGAATATTTATTACAAGTGCAAAAGATAATTTAAGCAGTATTGACAGGCATTTTGGTGAAAAGTAAGTTTTTCTCCCACTCCCTGACTAGCCCCCCGTCACTTTATCCCCCTCCCCAGGAGCCGCTTTGTGGGGACAGTCTGTGCACGGATGGCAGCTAAGGCACCGACACCCAGGGCTTCCTGCAGACCGTTCCGTGGCAATGCGCCCCACAGGCGGCAGTGGCGCACGGAGGGGCCTCAGTCTAGTTAATGGACCTCCCACTGATGGGCAACTGGGTCGCTTCCAATCTCTTGCCCCTGGAAGATGCCCCCCTGATGGTTCTCTATCCCATGAAACATCAGCTATAGACCAAATGCCTGGAACTGGAACTGCTGGGTTGAAAGGTCTGTGTTGCCAAATTCTGGTGACTGTAACTAAATGGGCCTCCAAGGCTTACCTCGCCTTTGAGAATTAAATATGGAAGTTGTTTATTTGGACAGGGGGATGGGTAGGTGGGTATGGGCCAGAACAGCCTACTGAAGGAGAAAGTGAAAAACAGGAAAGCTTTACTCACGTCACCACGTCAAATGTAAGTTTGACATGAGCCCTGCCGTCCACCTGTATGTCCCAGGCACATGTCACGTTTGTGGGGTATTTTTCAGGGTACCAAGGGCTAGAGAAGGAGCCCGAGGCATCTGTGAGCAAACCACCGCAGTGGAAATTTTCATCTGCAAGAAACAGTGACGAAACCCCATCAGGAGGGACCCTGACTTCTGCTAGCATTTTTAGAGGAGTCAAGAGGGGACAGAGTAAGGACAGGGGTCGGAACTTGTCCTAGGGCTGCTTTGCCTGGTAGCCAAAAGGTTAGCTTTGGAGACCCCTCGGCGTTCCCCATGCTGCTCTTCGTCAGCGCAGATTGTTGCGGGTGTCCTGCTGGGTGACAGGGTTTCTCTGAGAAGAAATGGTAGTGACACGTGGCTGAAAGGGCTTTGTGAACCCACGCTCACAGGCAGGTCTCAGCATGCGTGTTAGTGCAAAGGACACAGAGACGAGGCAAGCGCAGCGTCCTTCCCCGGCACGACGTGTCCTGAAACAGCTTCTGGTAGAAGATCCCTCGTGTTATACACAAACCCCAGTCGAGGTCAAGACCCAGGTTACTTAAAGCATCCAACCCATGGCTGAAACAGCGGAATCGGGGTGGAACTTGTTAAAAGCCCCTCTGTCCTGCCGTTTCTCGCTTGTGAAAGGAGGAAAGGGCTTCATCGAGTAGCTGGAAGTGCAGAATCAAAAGGAAAGCAAATAGAAACCACATGCAGGGTTCGAATAAAGTGGAAGTAACTGTAGGGGGGCTGTCACCAGTTGAGCCTGAAAACACACAGAGAGAAAAATGATGCTGTGAGCAAGGACTTTTATCCGGAATAAAAACTACTTGGAGACACTCAAAAATATCGACCCTTGAAGCTGTGATTTCTCTGTCCCCGTGGACAGAGAGGAACTCTGGTTCTTCACAAGTTTGGACACTGGCACACCACAGGTGCAGATGGGTAAAGTTTGCTGCAACTTGTTGAGGGCTGAGCCTGGGTTTCTGTTCTATTTCCTCTCTCAGCCGAGTCCACAGCATGACCGTCACTGCAGGTCCTTAGCGTCTCCTCCCTGCAGGCGCTGACTCGGAACTCCAATGGCCCAGAAACTGCATTTCTGGTGAATCTGAGCTGTCCCTCCCTCCTGCCCGCCTCCCTATCCTCTGTGGCCCCCAGTCCCACCATTATGTCAACACTAATAAGTTGCGTTGCTCTTGTTAATTAGAAACAGAGAATTTAATTCAATCGCCCCAACTTCAAGGTGAAGAGTAGCTAGAATTCCCATGTATCAGGGGACTGATGATGGGTTGAAGTGTACAGAAGGGCAGTACCTGGGGGTCCTGTCTCGGGATTGTCATCGATACCTACGCAAAGAGAAAAGAGAGACAGACAGATACATTACGATGGTCACGTCCTTCATAAAAGAAAACCAGGCACTTTTTGTTAGGATTGAGCACATTCTATTTTGGGCAGTTGCAAGTGTAGTATCAGAAACCATCCACGTTGGTTCAAGATGGACCGCCCAGGTCTGTGCCCACTGGCTTTCAGGCTCACGAGGGCTCATCTAGCTGCTGAAGCACTAAAACTGGAAACCCGTATTTCTTGTGCTCACTGATGGGGCTGAAGGCGCTTTGGTAATGGAGCTGAGCTCAGCCCTTCCCAGGGCTCTTGGAGGCCATACTTACAGAGCATGGCCCGCCAGGGGGTCTCGGCAGTGCCTCTGCTCCCTTATCCATGAAGCAAGGATGCTAGTGGTCTCTGCTTCTCTGGAGGTTGTGGAGATGAACCGAGAACATGCCCTGGTTGCAGTGCAGAGCCTGGCAGGTGCTAGGCTCTCTTTGGACCCCAGAGACTATCCCTACCAGGGAAGAGTGGAGCAGCACCAACACCATGGCATGTCCATCCAGGACTGGGATGCCCGGTCACTCACACCGTCTATTGAATCACTACAGCCTTCAAGGTGGGGACCTTGACAATTTTACAGATACAACAATGGAAGGGAAAGAAAATGAATTCTTAAGCAAGTGGACTTGGAAAGATGGCTGGAAGCATTTGGAATGGAGTCCAAGTGTTCCATTCTGAGGGGCTGCCTGCTGGGTGGCGGCCCCAAGTGTGCTGTGTCCCATGAGGCTCACCTGAGCAGATGGCACTGGCGTCCTCATTGTGCCCACAGTTGTGGGAGAACCACCCGTTGTGCGTGCACTGCCACACCTGGGCTTCGTCCCCTGTGCACTGCACGTCATCCAGCATGATGTGGCCGGTCCCTCTGTCAAAGAAGCTCTGAGCTGGGGCTGACAAGGCCTTGCCACAGCCCAGCTGCCGGCACACCACGCTGGCATCTCTCATGTCCCAGCTGTCATCGCAGACAGTGCCCCAGGTGCCATTGTAGAAGACCTCCACCCGGCCCTCACACCTTTGGCTGCCGTTCACCAATCTCAGGGACACACCTGGGGACAGAAAAGCAGGCTTCTGAGGTGTGGTACTCTCCACAGACTCTAGGACCTTCTTCAGATAGAGAATACCCAGCACTTGGGCACATGTCCCCATATTTGCTGGCCCTATGTCCTGATTTCCCTGGAATAGCCCTGTTTTACGACTGTTGTAGACCCATGAATGCCTGTTCATGATATTAGAGTCCCTTGAAAATTCTCAAAAGGATCCCGATCGGTGGATAACTTACATGGTCACCCTGAGTATAACCTCCTGAGAGCTCTGAAATGTCCCCATGTCCTGCCCTGTAAGTGTCTGGGTGGTTTTTGTATTGAATTCAGTCAGAAGCAGGTGGGCGGGCAGTTGCAGTCGGACATAGTTTTGCCCTAGAGGCTTTGCCAACTGCATGTTCCCTTCCCTCGGAGAGGAGCAAGGTGCTCGCTTGGGTCCTCCATGTGCACACACAGCAAGGCACGATGGGAGACTCAGCCACCTGCTTCTCCAGACAATGTTTTGGTGAAGGAAAATGACAGTGAAAGTCAGAGCAGGGTGGCGGGGGAAGCTGGGGGATGTTAGTGTCAGAGTGGATGTCCCTCAGGCTATCATTAATCAAGGTGGACTCCGCAGGTCAGATTAGGGAAACACTTCTCTTCAAGGGGAAGGACGCAAATCAGACATAGTCCCTGCAACGTACGTTTTAGGATACCTACCGCTCTCCCCTCCGTCTGGCTGGGTGGCTCTGTACAGGGCATAAAACCCCGTGCTGGTGATCGCAGCGTCGCTTCTGAACACTACGGTCATGATGTTTGAAGAGGAGACGAAAATGAGCTCTGCCCCAGCACAAAATCTGCCCATGGAGAGGGAGGCACCTTGCCGTCCATCAAACACTTCAAGAAAGTCATAGGGGCACCCATAGGCGTCCTCTAACCTGAGGAGGTAATTCTGAGTCAATCTCCCCAAGGACACCTGCAGAAATGTCTTAAATAAAATCAATATTTGCCTTGCATCCAGCCAGAAACTGCCATCAGCCCAGCCACCCCTTCCAACCACACACCCCACTAATGGGCTTCACCCCTGTCCTTCCCGCAGGGGACTGGTCAAGGTCAGTCAGCCTTTCATCATGCCTCACTGGCTCTATGTCAGCCCCCGCCCCCCAGCTGCTATCTGGGCTTTCAGTCTCTCCCATCATCTTCATCTCTGCCTTGAGGGTCCCCCGAAGGTCCCCTGCCTCTTTATTCAAGCTCTGCCACTCTGTGGGGTGGTGGTAAATGTCTACTAGGTCTCATTGAGTAAAACTCTCACAAGACCCAGGGCAAGAAGAAATGGTGACAGCCAGCAAAACTCTGTGAGCCTGTTGGATGGGACTCTTTAGCCCAATGCTGTGACTGCTCCGTTTGTGTGTTTTCATGACATGTGTTATCTAACCTGGGCGATCAGAGGCGCTGTCCCCAACCATCCTGCCTAAGGCTGCCTGTGCCTCCACCACTCTCCACCCGGTTCCCATATGTGTATGTATGTATATTCTTCATAGCACTTACCACCTTATCCCTAACTGAAGTTGCCCACTGAGTCATTGTTTTATTCGAGTACTAGTTGTCTCCCTTTCTAGATTATAAACTTCATGAGGGCAGCCCTTTGTCTGTCTTGTTCAGCACTACAATCCCATTCCTGGACCAGTGCCCACACGGAATGGGCTCTATAAACACGCATTTAAAGGATATCAACATTCATCTAACATGATAGAAATGTGACACACACACACATTTACATTTAAATAACAGTAAGTAGGTTTTGATGCACCCAAATACTCATTGCATAATGTGTATACAATGGACATAATTACACCTGTACACAAACCGCTGAGTTTGAAAACATGCTCATCGCAGAACACATCTGTTCCAGTGAAGTAAGAGCCAAGTACCTCAAAATAGTCAATTTTTAGTTTTCTAGAAAAAGTGATACTATTTGTACGTAAGGTGACATTGCAGCCTGAGAAATCATTTCATTAGAAAGTAGAGCATAATTCACTTAGAAAGAATGAAATAGCATACTTTAAATATGGATATAATTTTGACAAATCAAGTGTGAAGCAAACCCTTATAGAAGCTGAAAGAGAAAAAAATGAGGCAAGCCTCACTACGAATTAAGATTTCTGTCTCAGCACTATTGACAGTGGAGGCTGGATAATTCTTTGCTGTGGGGGCTGTCTTGACAGCGGTCCCCAGCTTTTGGACAATTTTTCCAGGACGGGTCTGGGTGGTCAGAGTGGGCGTGGTCGACGTGGAGATGGGAGGCGGGGCTCAGGCGGTAATGCGAGCGAAGCTTTGCTCGCTTGCCCACCGCTCACCTCCGGCTGTGCGGGCAGGCTCCTAACAGGTCTTGGACCGGTCCGGTCCGTGGCCCAGGGGCTGCGGACCGTTGAATTGTAGGATCATTAGCAGCATCACTGGCCTCCACCCACCAGGTGGCAGTGGCACTCCCTGTGGTGACAACCAAGTGCCTGCAGACAGCCAAATGTCCTGTGAGGCAGTATAGCTGCTCCCAGCTGAGACTCACTGGGAAGAATAATTGCTAGCTTCACATCCTGAATTACAGAGGTTTTCCAGAAGTGATAAGGTGGTACTCTGTGTCCCAAAATATTGGAACTCAGCATTTAATAGATTTGAACTATCTGGTACCAAATCTTCCCATGTTGCTTTCAGCAAATAAATGTGTGTGAAATGAATAAATGAATGAACAAATGAATGAGTGATAAATACATCGACTCCATCGCTCACTGCCTCTCCATTTTGCATTTGAAGTCGGCACTTTGCCATTCAGATCTTCAGTTGCTGTGGCCCACGAGCACAGGTGGAATGTGGTGGCAGAGTCTGGGACAGGCTGTGTGACGATGTGAGGGAGAGAGAATGACCCACATGCAACCCAGTGAAAAGATGAAACCAGGGTTAAATGTTATTAGGAAAGGTAATATTTTGATTAAAAAGTTACTCACGTGTACGTATGTGTATAGGACTATGTATACACACATAGGCACTAAAATAACCTTTTAAAATGGGTGACGGTGGGAGAAAGAAATGGGAAGTTCGAGGCATGTGATGAGAGAAATGAGTGCACTGAGGCTCTGGAATTTGTAGAGGAAAAGCCTTCGGCAGAAAAGGGACGTAGATTTGTTTTGTGTAGCATTGCAGGGAAGAGTGAAGGTCAGAAAACAAGAAAGAAGAACAGAATTGGGCTCCGCCGGAGGAAGACGCTGTGTGCTCGGGTGGAGCTGGCTGAGAGCGGAAGGGCGAGGGCTCCGTGGTGGGTCACCTTGGCTGAGGCTTGATGGCATGGTGTCAGGGATGCTGGTGGGACATTCTGTGATTGCATAGGAAGTTGAGCTCAGTGATGAAAAGACTCCCCTAAACTTCAGATAACCAGACCCATTTTCAACTAAAATGTAAAAGGGTTTCCCACATGGTGCTATAGGCCGAATACTTGTGTCCTCCTAGACTTCAGGTGTTCAAATCTAACCTCCAATGTGATGGTATTAGGAGGTAGGGCCTTTGGGAGGTGGTGAGGTCATGAGGGTGGAGCTCTCATGAATGGGATTAGTGTCCTTACAAAGAGGCTCTGTAAAGCGCCCCCACCTCTTCTGCCATGGGAGATTATAGGGAAAGGACCACCATCTATGACAAAATGGTCCCTCATCAGACACCAAACCTGCTGGCGTATCGATCTCAGACTTTCTGACCCCCAGAACTATGAGAAAGAAACGTCTGTTGTTTATGAAGCTTCCCGGTTTATGGCATTTTGTTATAGCAGCCTGAATGGGCTAAGACACACAGAAACACCACATCTTTGAAGAAAGCATGGATTCTGGTCTAACCCAGCATTTGAAGCAGAGAAACGCCAAGCTACTTACCTCAGGCTCGGGATGGTCAGTTCTATGTGGAATGTCTCAGCCACGTGTATCACCCAGACACACTGCATGTGGGTGGGGTAGTTTGTAGGGAACAAAGGACTGGAGAAGGAGCCCAGCAGGCTTGAAATTACACCCCCGCAAGAGTCACTTCCTCCTGTAAAAGCAGACAAGATGCCCACAGGTGGGCATCTTGCATTTTGCATTTTCCCAGTGGTAGAAGCCAGAATTCCACCCAGTTCGACAGTGAACCACGAACCGGGAATGGGCCATGCTGGTGGGGACATGGCTGTGCCGTGGTTGATGTGTGATTGCACCACTGAGTGGGAATGAGGGAGAGGGGAAGACATAGGAGCGGTAGGCAGGACCCTCCGTTGACTGGAGGCAAGACTGGAGATGGGACCGGACAGGTATGTGGCAGGAGTCAGCTGTCCAGCCACACTTCTTTAAAGCTCTCCCTGGCTTCCTGCCACACGAGCCAGGTGAATTCACAACCCTTTCGTGAGAGCTCCAACCCATCAATTCCTTTCCCTCGTGAGGGCAGGATAGGCGAATGTTATTGTGGTTTTATGAATTACCATAGAGGTTCCAACCTCTACAGGTTACACTTTCGCTGAAGGAGAGTTACCTTGTGGTACAGAAGCTTGAGGAACAGCAGCTGCAAAAATCAAACACCAAGACAATCAGGAAAGAGCTTAGCATCATAAAATCATCTCGTGCTGAAGTCCCAATGAATGAACCTGCCCTTCCTTGCTCTGCTGTTCTGAGAGGAGAGTTTTGGATGTCATTTCATCTGGGAAATGTAGCTCTTAGCTCATTGACCAAGCTACTGGTTCTCAACCTTGGATGCACATCAGGACCCCAAAGGAAGCTTTAAATATAACTGATGACTGAGTGTGACCCTAGAGATTCTGGTGTGGCTGGGCCAGGGTGCAGCCTGGACACTGGGAATTTTAAAAGCTCCCTGGGTTGGCGGGGTGGTTTCTAATGTTTAGGTGACTATCCACCAGGGTCCAGGTCAGGATGGAGGTCAGATTTCTTATTCACTTTGCAGAGATTTTGTGTCCAACCTACCTGGTGGCGCAGGAGTGACCTCCGGAGCCCAGTCCCCAGCATCTGCATGCATGAAACAAGGTAAATTTATGAACTCTAAACTCAATTCAGTGAAGACAAAGGAGTGATTTTTTTTAGTACGGGCAGGACTTAAGCAGTCAGGCTTCACATCACACAAGCAAGAACAAAGGCATGTTTAGACTTTGGGAGAGGTCACGGGGAACAGGACCTGCTTGCCCATTTTGGGGCCGCAGAATGGAGTCAGACTCCCAGCATTCTCTGTCTACCTGGCTGAGGGACTTTCATCTCTCGGGCCATGGTCCTCAGCTCCCCTGGCCCCGCTTTGTGCACACCCACCACCCATCACCCGAGGCCACTGGCTGAAAGATCAGAAAGAACCTGCCATGGAGGGGAGGCTACCTGAGCAGATGACACCAGCATCCTCATGGTGGCCACAGTTGTGGTCTGACCGTCTGGAGCTAGAGCACTGGCTGAGGTGGCTCTCGCTTCCTGAGCACTGAATGTTGTCTAGGAGGATGTCCCCAGAGCCTGGGCCAAAGTGGGCCTTTCCAGGGGCAGCGATGGCCTGACCACACTGCAGCTGTCGGCACACGACTTCAGCTTCATTCAGGTCCCACGTGTCATCACACACGGTGCCCCAGGCCCCCTGGTGGAGGACCTCCAAGCGGCCTGAGCACCGCCCAGAGCCGCCTACCAGCCGCAGCTCCGGTCCATCTTCTAAACAGAACAGGATTTTATTGGTGAGCTTGGAAAGTTTTAAGTGGAAAGGATTTCCAGCTCCCATGTCCGTGGCTTTCTGAAAAAGTTACAGGGGTTCCCTGAGCTTCAGAGTCCCCACAATCGGCAGGTGCTGTGCTTACTGGGTGCAAATTTGACTTGGCTCTGGAATGAGAGCCTCTGGGGCCATGGCTGAAAGACTCCACAAGCCTGTCATTTGGGTGAGTCTAAAATATGAGGAGGGACAGCGGGGTGGGGGTGGAGAAGTGGAGTCTTCAGGAAGGTGTGGCTTTTAGGTTTCAGCACTCTGGACAGCTCCCACGTGGCAGGCAGTGAGGATGTGCACAAGACCTTCAGAGCCCGCAGCTTCCTTTCCCCTGTGGAAGCTATCAGCCTGCCCTTTCACATACACGAAATAAGGCTGTGTGTCCTCGCCTTATTTCTACTGCCCATGTGACACTCTTAGTGGAAGAACCCAGCAGCTATGGGGCAGAGCTGATGGGGCTAAGTGTGAGGGTCATTTTTTTTTTTTTTAAATCTTCACCTGAGGACAGGCCTATTGTTTTTGGAGAGAGGGGGAGGGAAGGAGAGAAAGAAACAGCGATGTGAGAGAGAAACATCCATCAGTTTCATCTCATACACGCCCCAACCAGGGACTGAACCCACAATGTAAGCATGTGCCCTGACCGGGGATCGAACTCAGAAACTTCCAGTTCACAGGATGACATGCCAACCTCCAGAGAGCCCCACTGGCTAGCGCAGATGTGGGAGGGTTTTTTAAAACTGAATCCCAGGCACCTGCTAATAGGGAAGTCCCTCAAATTAGAAAACTCTTCTGTCCTTTAAAGACGAATTGACGCTTCCTACCGGACTCTACTTCACCCTGGGGCACCACGATGAACAGGGCACGAAAGCCAGCGCTGGTGAACATAGAATCACTTCGGAACACCACTGTCATGATGTCTGAGGAGGACAGAAGCACCAGGGCTGCTGGGGTGCAGAACTTCCCCATGGAAAGCACGGCAATTCTGGGGCCGTCAAAGACTTCAACCGAGTCGTAGGGGCATCCGGGGACATCTTCCAGGCTGCGGGGATCAGAGTGGAGGTTAGCAGGATGCTAGAACCTCCTAGATCTTAAAGTGATCATGGGATGAAATGTTTGGGTTAGGTTTTAAATTGCACACAAACACATAAAATATCAATGAACTTTTTCAGATGCCTTATTATCAGAACCCTTATGTCCTTTGAGGAATGAGTGAGACTTCCGATTACAACTTAGTAACAGAAATTTTAAAATCAATTTTAGCCAATCGCAACCTACCTGGAACATTGAGAAATGCTAATGTGCCCTGCAAATAAATTCTCAGCAGTCAAATGATCAGTATGTAATCGACATCCCAGCCAGTTTTTTCTGCCTCTGTGTTTCACAACATACTCCATAACCAAAGTCTTGGGGACAAAAAAAAACTGTCAGCAAACAGGGGTGGGTAAATGTAGGTTTACCGTTGTGAGTACATGAAACAGAGCTTATTCCTGTATTCTTGTTTAGTAGTTATTGTATCATTTTCCATATGAACATCTGTAAACCTACCGTTGCCCACTCCTGTATAGAAGAGTGTTTGCACTTGAGACCTTATTCAGAAGGGATGTGCAGGGGGGTGATTTTAAAGGAACAGACAACTGATAACATGATAGATAGACTCTGGAAGTGCGAGTTCAAGGTTTTTACTTCCTTGCGGGCTGTGTTCTTAGGGTAACATGTTTCTAGGCTATTCTCTGGCATAGGCATGTTGGACTCCATAGACTGTGCATGCGAAAGGTGGGCTATCACAGAATCCGACAGCATGGCTGTGCCCATAACAGGGTGTGTGTCAGGCACAGGAAGAAGAACTTCATACCCACTGTGCTTACAGAGCTGTGACGAGCTGGGGCTTTGAGCTCTGACAGGCATGAAGTTAGCCTCGGGCAAGTTAGCTAACCTCTCTGGGCCTCCGTTTCCTCATCTCATGGAGACGAAAAGGACATCTGTCTTAGGGCTATAGTGATGCTGGAATCAGGCACAGGTTACCAAGTACACAATTCAGAGCCTGGCACACAGCTAACACGAAACATACGTCAGCTCTCATTTTATGTCATGGGCATAACAAATGGCAGTGGCTTTGGAAAATTTATTCTCTTCATGTCAGAACTGAGGCAATGACTCCACTGTCTCCTCTCCCTTTTTACCAACATTGAGAAGACGTGGGGCCCGCAGCTGGCATCGTTGGCTTGTTGTGTGTGTGGAATGTCTCTTGCTTGTTTGAAATTTACATAAAGGAGAAAGAAAGTCCAAGAGGAGAACTATTGGTGCCCAGTGTAGAACAAGGGCAAAGCTGGTGAGGAGGATTTTTGTGGTGTTTTTGGAAAAAAGTATCAAAAGAAAAACTATCAAAATAAGATTATAACAAACACGGTAATAAGCCACACTGAATTTTTCGAGCTAGAGGTAACTCTTTGGCCAGCACTACAAAATTAACCCAAGGTTCAACAAAAGAAGAATTTTGTGGGGGGTTTTTTTCTGGTTCTACCCCTACTGGTGTCCCATTAAAAGAAATATCTTTATTATGATTTCACAAACTAGTCTTCTTATTTAGATAGACTTTTTCCCTAGAAAGCTGTTCTCTTACCTCAAACTTGGAATCATGAGTTTTATGCGGAAGTCTTTATCCGCGTGGATCTCCCACACACACTGGGTGCCTGTCGGGGAGTTTTCTGGGTACCGGGGGGTGGAAAATGAGCCGGAAGGACCAGAAATGACCCCTCCACAGGAGTCACTTCCTTCTGAAACAGCAGGAAAGAGGACGTCAGGATCTGTCCGCGTGGCATCCCTCTGTAATGAGCATCTCCCACCCTGTGGCTGGGAGCAGTCAGACAGCATTGCTTCCGGGCAGGGACACACAAGGCTGTCTGAATAGAACTTTAGCCTAAATGTCTCATGGAGATGCGTGTCCTTTCACTCTAATTCTGATGATGCAGAAAGTATAAGTGTGGGAGAGTTCCCTGCCTTTCCCTCTCCCCCCACCATACGACAAAGAAAATATATCTGTCTGGTCTGCGTATGATTGCTCTCCTCTTTCTGAAGCAGAAGGCCTCTTGCTTGCTGGGAGAGAGGCAGAGCCCATCTGCATGGGAGACTGGGAGAGAGACAAAGACACGGGGGCTGTAATGTGCCCGAGGAAGAGGAGGTTTGGAGAACAAGAGGCTCTAGAGCGGTTTTGTGGTCTGACGAATTGGAGACACGGAAGCGCTGTGGACTGTTTGGGGAGGTTATGTCTGAGAGCTCCTTTTACGTGCTTTTTCATCACTTTCCCTGGGTAGACTGTGTTTCCTTTCACTCAGTATCTACTGAGACTGGAACTTAAGGTTTTTGGATTTATCAGCGTTAAACAGGATAACAGTGAGAGCTAATCTTTCCATAGAAATGGTCCTATTAATATAAATAGATTGCACTTACACACACACATCTATTTATACCAACATGCCACATAAAAAAGCAGAGCACTTAGAATCACTGAATTGTTTTAGAGAGCATTTGAACACATAGCGTGCTTTATTGACTTTGTCCCTAAATTATTAAGTTAATTTTCTTCTTTCTGTCCCCGCTCCACCCCAGCTGATGTGTAATTGTCCCAGAATCCCACAGATTCCTGCTCTTTTCTGCAATGGATGCAGGCCGTGGTGGCACTCTGCTCATCTCATAGCTCTGGCGCTGACTGCGTTTGCAGGTTATAATAACCGGGGTCAGGTCAGGCTGCACTGGGACTTGGACTTCCTGAAACCGCTACACATGGCAGGGGATGATGGACTGGTGCCCGTTGGGGTGCCCGCTCCAGGGCCACAGCCAGAGAAAGGAGGCTGAGTGTGGCCAGGTGGACTGGGACACATGCTCTTCGAGCCTCTGATCGCCCTCCTACCTGCTCTGACCTGGTGTCCCCTTCCCAGTCTGCTTCTTTGGTTTAAAAAGTCAGTATTAACAGACATCAGACATCCTGATGCCAAGTCCCTCAGCAAGGCTGTGGTGAGGACGGAGGGGCTCCCCCAGATGAGGCCCTGGCCACCCTGGCTTTCTCTGTGCCAGTGTCTTTGTGCCATGGCCTGGGCACGCGACCCAGCATCTAGGACGAGGGTTCTCTGAGCATGGAGTTACCATTTCAATGTAACAATAAGTGATTACCTGTAATATGATCCTGAGAGGCTGTAGAAAGACCTAGAAAGGAAAGAAGGAGGGGGAAGATAACAATGATATACCAGATGGCTCCTTTCACTCAACAAGGTCTTCATTTCCCTGTCATCCATGGAATCTTAAGTTTAGCTGAGTTACATGCAGTAAGAAAACTACAGATGATTGTTTATTTGAATATCCGTTGCCCTTGACCCTAACCATGACCCTTGACCTTATTTTTTTAAGTATATTTTATTGATCATGCTATTACAGTTGTCCCATTTTTTCTCCCTTTTGTTCCCCTCTGCCCTGCACCCCCCTCCCAAAAGCATTCCACCCCCTCTTAGTTCATGTCCATGGGTCGTACATATAAGTTCTTTGGCTTCTCCGTTTCCTGTACTATTCTTAGCCTCCCCTGTCTATTTTGTACCTACCATTTATGCTTCTTATTCCCTGTACCTTTGCCCCCATTCTCCCCCTCTCTGCTGATAACCCTCCATGTGATCTCCATTTCTGTGATTCTGCTCCTGTTTTTGTTTGCTTAGTTTGTTTTTGTTTTTGTTTTTTTAGGTTCAGTTGTTGATAGTTGTGAGTTTGTTGTCATTTTACTGTTCATAGTCTTGATCATCTTCTTTTTCTTAGATAAGTCCCTTTAGCATTTCATATAATAAGGGCTTGGTGATGATGAACTCCTTTAACTTTACCTTATCTGGGAAGCACTTTGTCTGCCCTTTCATTCTAAATGAGAGCTTTGCCAAAGAGAGTATTGTTCAATGTAGGTCCTTGCTTTTCCTGACTTTGAGTACTTCTTTCCAGCCCCTTCTTGCCTGTAAGTTTTCTTTTGAGAAATCAGCTGAGAGTCTTATGGGAACTCCTTTGTAGGTAACTGTCTCATTTTCTCTTAAAAGCAAGTTTTGCTTTTAAGAGAAAATGAGACAGTTACCTATAAAGATTCTCTTTTAAGATTCTCTCCTTATCTTTAACCTTGGGTAATGTAATTATGATGTGCCTTGGTGGGTGCTTCTCTGGGTCCAACTTCTTTGGGACTCTCTGAGCTTCCTGAACTTTCTGGAAGTCTATTTCCTTTGCCAGGTTGGGGAAGTTCTCCTCCATGATTTTTTCAAATAAGCTTTTGACTTCTTGCTCTTTCTCTTCTCCTTCTGGCAACCCTTATGGTTCAGACGTTGGGATGTTTAAAGTTGTCCTGGAGGTTCCTAAGCCCCTCTTTGTTTTTTTGAATTCTTGTTTCTTCATTCTGTTCCAGTTGAATGTTTTTCTTCCTTCTGCTCTAATTTGTTCCTTTGAGTCCTGGTTTTCTTCCCTTCTGTTGGATCCCTGTATATTTTTCTTTATTTCACTTTGTGTAGCCTCTACTTTTTCCTCTGTTTTGCAATAATACTGAACCATTTCTGTGAGCATCCAGATTACCAGTGTTTTGAACTCCGCATCTGTTAGGTTGGCTATGTCTTTGTTGCTTAGTTCTTTTTTTTTTTTTTTTTTTTGAGTTTTGATCTGTTCTTTCATTTGGGCCATATTTCTTTGTCTCAGAGCACCAGTTACGTTGTAAGGGGTGGAGCCTTAGGTGTTCACCAGGGCAGGGCAACTCACTTCGCTGTGTTGTGGTGCTGAATGTGCGGGAGGGGTCAGAGAGGGAACAATGATGCTTGCTGGGCTCTTGGCCGGCTTTCAGTCACTTCCCCCACTACCCACAAGCAAATTGGGCACTTCTGGTGCTCATTCCCCGGTGGGTGAGTCTGAGCATGTTCTAGGACCCCGTGGGTCTTTTCAACAAACACTCCTGTGAGGCTGGGAGTTTCTCCCACTGCTGCAACCCCCACAGGTTTTTACTGGCAGAGGTTCTGAGGCTTTCTTTTCCAGCACTGGAGCCCTGGGTTGCCTGGTCTGCCTTACTCCCCTGTTCCTCCCAGTTTATCTGCATGTAAATGTGGGACCACCAGCCACCGTTTGGCCTGCCAGGTCCTCCAGCTGCCACCTTGCTGCATGTCCTCTCCACCCCTCCTACCAGTCTAGATGAATGGTTCTTCTTTAACTATTTGTTGTCAGACTTCCATACGGTTCGATTTTCTGGCAGTTCTGGTTGTTTTGTTGTTTTTGAATTTGTCATTGTTCTTCTTTTTGTTGTGCGAGGAGGCAAAGTGTATCTACCCACACCTCCACCTTGGCTGGAAAATGGCCCCGTCACTTTAGACAGCCCCACCCCTCTCACTCATGGTCCCAACACATAAAGCTGGCCATCCCCAGGAATGCCCAAAATACATCAAGCCTTTCTTCAGGCAACTTCCCAAGAGAGATGCTTCTGCCAACGATCTGTGACCTGTGTGTGTCCTCTGATTTTTTGAGGGGGACATCCAGGTGCATTCAAAGAGCTAGAGATAGGGCTTGAAAAACTCCAGTCCTGACGCTTTGTAATCAAGTTCTCTTTGGCAGGTTTCTTGATGTGCTTAATCCTCAGCAGCGAAGATTAAATAAACCAACTTGTGCAGAGACCCCGACAAGATGCCTGCTGCTGCACGGATGCTCAGAAATATCTGTTGCCAGGTAATGAAATGCCTTTTCACTCACCTCCAGCATCATTTCAGGATTTATGTTGCATGTGTTGATCTGATTTTTCTAATCTTTGCTTTTTATCACGGATGCATATCATTTAATCATTAAGTTATAAGATCTTTGGAAACAGGCAAAGGTCATCAAATCCCCAAGAACAAGTTCTTAGGGGTCAGATAGCTCAATGTCAAAATTTGATTCTACCATTAACCTGCTGAGTGATTTTAGGAGAGTTAAACTTCTTGCATCTCAAATTTGTCTTCTGTAAAATATAATATCAAATGTCCTTTTTGCAGGATTGTCCTGAGGATTGCCAATAATCTTAGCAAAATGTCTCTCCATTTCTGGTCTTGTTTTGCCTGGTCTTTGTGTAGCGGGGCCAATGGACAAGTGTAGTAAGTGAGGTTGGTGCCCAAGAGCACTGACAGCTCGGGTTCAAATCCACTGGCTAGTCCTGAGCACATTATTAACTTTCTTGTCTCAATTTACGCATCCAGAAAACTGCAATAGTCAAACTATTTACCTCAAGAGTTATTGTGGGGATTAAATGAACTATAAATGCAAAGAGCTCAGAATAGCATCTGCTTCTCAACATTTATATATATTTGATATTATTATCATTATTATTACTATAATCATTATTAAGTTGCTTGGACTAGAAAAAATATGGACATACCTGGAGGTATGGGAGGAGGCAGGTCTTCTGCATCTGGGTGCATGAAGAAAAGCAACAGGTCACTCTTTTTAGTGAACTCAAAGCATGGACAATGTGGGGTAATGGGGGCATGTGTCAGGGATGAAGGGGAAAGGACCATGGTCTTTCTGGGTATGAAACCAGGGCATCAGAACTGCCCCTGGGCAATTCCAGCCCTCCTCTGGCAGGGTCCTTGGTCTCCAGAGGCAGGGCACAGCAGCTCGGTGGACTGCTTCTTGGGGGTCAGGGCTGGATTACCTGCGGCCCCACTAATGCTGAATCGCCTGGAATACTTGTTAAAATGCAGATTCCAGAACCCCTTTTCAAACTGAGTTAGTCATCACCCCTGGGCTCAGGGCCCTGAATCCTGCACTGCCATGCTCCGGGCAGGGCTGGTGCACACGAATGTTCGAGACCTCCCATGTGCAACCTGGAGCTGCCCATGGCAGGACCAGGGGCTGAGCCCAAGGCCAGAGCAGAAGCTAAGGATTGTTCGGTGAAAGAAAGGATGGGTGGATGGATAAACATTTCACCTGGGATGCATGGTTTCAAAGTGCCTTCATCCACAACATTGAAATTATTGCCTGAGATGGAGGAGGCTACCTGAGCAGGTGACGCCAGCATCCTCGTGGTGGCCACAGTTGTGCTCCGCCCAGCCCAAGTGGGTGCACTGGCCCAGGTAGTGTTCTATCCCTATGCACTGGAGGTTGTCCAGGAGAATGACTCCAGAACCTGGGCCGAAGTGGGCCTTCCCGAGGGCGGACACGGCCCGACCGCAGCCCAGCTGTCGGCACACGACCTCAGCTTCGCTCAGGTCCCACAGGTCATCGCACACGGTGCCCCAGGCCCCCTGGTAGAGGACCTCTACACGTCCTGAGCACCGACCTGAGCCATCCACCAGCCGCAGCTCTGGCCAGTCCCCTGCAGGCAGAGATGGGGTGTGAGTCCCCAAGAGACCTTCCTGGTGTCCTCCAGCACCAGGCCTCTGAAGCCAGTGGGACTATGGGGTCAGGAGGACTGTGGCCTGCTCTTCAGTCCTGGGACCTGTCCCCCATGTTGTTCCTGTGTTTCAGAGTTGCAGGTGCCTTCAACCAGTTTAATTTTATTTCAATGGTTCTGATAGATTACCTCTCATGTCAGGCACTGATGATACTGCTTCAGTCAAAGAGTCATGGTTCCTGCCCTTGGGGAGCCTAAAGCCTCTGTGTTGGTCAAATATGGACGCCAGTCCAATGCATTATTCCACATTGTGGTCAATGCAGCGAGGAGAAAGGACAGAATGCTCCAAGGGAAGAGACTAATGGGGGTGGGGGCGTGGGCTGGGAAGGCCCTCTTAAAACAGGGAGGAGGAGCTGGTCAGGGAGGGGGCTGGGAAAGGCCTTTGAGTCAGGGAAAAGCACATGCAACAACCCTGAAATGCCATTTCATTCCTGCATGTATCTCTCTCTCTCACACACACAGCCACCAACACATGTAAAAAAATCAAAAGGAATAAATCCAAGTGAGACTTTCGAACGAACTCTCAGAGGTAAAGAAATCTCCGCAGTTTAGATAGAGGACGAATCTTGAGACAGAAGAAGAAGTAGACCAAAGGCAAATCAAGGCGGCGGCCATTTAGTCGCATCAAAAAAACATTTTTTTTTAATGTGACCTACCTGGACTGTTAATAAGTGATTCATCAGCATCTGTTTACAAGGAGAATCATTAGGTTACTATTTTTCAAAACTCTTGCTTTTTTATAACTGAAGACAAAGATTTTAATTATATCCCCATAGGAGTATATCAGTCTGGTGTAGGGAGTGTTAATGCCTTTAACTGATGTCATCTGGGGAGAAGTGGGCTCCCCCGCAGGCCTGGCGGAATCTTGGTCTGACGGCCCCTCTGCTCTGGGTTCAGAGAAAGTAGCCAGATGTGCTTGCGATGACCTGGCTTAAAGCGCTGACTTTGTGGCAGACGAGCTTCACTTGGAAGCCTTTGGGGGAACCTCGGATTTAGACAGTCACGCTCCAGGACATCGAAACTTGGGAACAACCTGTGTCCCCCCCACCCCCCCACCATGAGGCTGCTGGGTCACACATGACAAGACACCACAAAGCAAAAAGATGGACAAACAAATGTATGGCAAATGAGGCAATGCTTATAAACATGCGCCTCCAGTCAGGAGTCACAGGTAGCAGGTACTGACATACGACAGAGCTGCTTCTCACACGGGCAACTCTGTGACAAGGACCATTTCGAGTTACTTACGGCTACTGATTTGTTCCAGTCACATCAGGCATTACAGCTGCTAATTTCACTAAAAGGTATCTCATTATCAGAGAGGGTTATTAATAGATACTCCAGAGGGAGACTCAATTACTCCTAGCTAATCGTTTGCACATAAGTCCAAAGTGTTTTTAAAAATTGTCACCAGGTAACGTGACTCCATTGCACAATGGATAGCGCATTGGACTTCTAAAAACTGTCACCAGATCATTAAAATGAACCACTTTAGTTCAGCAGTTTCCTTGGTGGTGTGGCTGAGTGAGGAAAATGGTAGTGAAAATTGCCAAATACGCAGTCTCTGGCCAGGCACTATGACAGGGCTTTACTGAAGACAATACGAATCCTTCAGCCATTCTCTAAGAAAGCAATTCATCTCCTAACTTGACGGATGACAAAACTGCGAGTCTACATGTTGCCAGTGCAGTTGAGTGTTAGCACCAGCTCTCAGATCCAGACTCGGCCCTTTCCAGCTGCGAAGTCCTCACTAACGGGACTACACTGGCTGCCCTTTGAAGAGAAGGTCTGCCGATGGGCTCCCTAAAAATTCCCATAGTTAAACACCTGCTTTGCTCACGTCTGTATTCGGTCAAGCACACATACCTTTAGTAATTCTTACTACCAAATTAGAAAATGAGGAGGCGTTATTCTGAAAGGCTAACACTTAAAATCTTATCTATTTAACCGAGTTAGAAGAGCTCAAGCAAACATCGAGTGGTATATGTTTGAGGGTCCTATCTTCTCCCTGGCTAACTCTGAATTCTAGCAGCATGGTCTTGAAGCTCTTTGAAGCTGGCAGTGACTCTATGAAAGACGAGAGACTACCTGAACAGGTGACGCCGGCATCCTCATGGTGGCCACAGTTGTGCTCGGCCCAGCCTGAGTGGGCGCACTGGCCCAGGTAGCGCTCCACCCCAGCACACTGGAGGTTGTCCAGAAGGATGTCTCCAGAACCCGGGCCAAAGTGGGCCTTCCCGAGGGCGGACACGGCCCGACCGCAGCCCAGCTGTTGGCACACGACCTCAGCTTCGCTCAGGTCCCACAGGTCATCGCACACGGTGCCCCAGGCCCCCTGGTAGAGGACCTCTACACGTCCTGAGCACCGATCTGAGCCATCCACCAGTCGCAGCTCTGGCCAGTCCCCTGCAGACAGAGAGCTGGTGACCATTGCCCTCTGGGGACAGTGCACACTTCCTGTGAGCTGGCTGAGCTCTCTACCCTTGCACTCCTATTAGGGCTGGAGAACTTGGTAAAGGTCAGTCAACTAGTCAACCTCCTGGTTGGAGGTTTGATAGATACACGAATTGTCTAAATGCCATTTAGCATAAAACGTCCCTGAACTGAGCAGCTACTGGGTCAGAGAGACGTGCCAATCTGTTTTGGCGAAATGCAGAAGAACATTATAAATAATGGGCACAGTGATGTGTGGCTTTGGGAGGTGCTTCATGTGAGGACTGGCATACCAAGTTTATCTCTGAAGAAACCAACAGAGAAGAAAAGTGAGTCACCCTACATCTCACATCTGAGTTGCATGTCTCCAATTCCAAAGTGTACCATTTTTCCTTCCTTCCCTGCTATTCTATCGCACTGCCTCTGGAATGGCTCTGACACTCTACTCCCTTTTAAAAAGTCTATTACTGATGTGGATGTGAGGTTAATTATGATCATGACTGACCGTATAAAGATAGAATCGTACTAGAAGGCACTGTAACCTGCTCAGTTTGATGGCTTTGAAAGGCACTGAGGGATTGAACTTTGTGTTTGCCCTGGGATGCTAGAGATGAAAGTTCCCAATAGTTTTGAATGGCCCTAAAAAGTTTGGATAGAGTCAACTGACCTATTTGCAAAGAGACAAACCACTTGCAGCTGGTCTGGTTTCAGCTTCTGCAGTAGATACAAAGGCAGGTACCAAGAGGAAAGGACACCTGGTAGTGAATGAGGATACACTCCAGGGCTTACCTGGTCTTGTTGTTACCGTCTTGGGTGTTGTCGTCGGGATTGCTGTGGATACAAGGAAACATTCTTAAACAAAAAGGGAGAACTTGGACAAGACAAGATGGTGGCATTCTGCAATAACTCCCCTCAACGCGAAGATTCTGGCAGATTCCTTCTCCCTGTCATCTTTATAAGAGGTAATCTCTGAAATCAGACTTTCTTTACATGCAGGTCTTGATGTTTTTCAGGTGTGTGGGACCCAGCGGAAACAATATTCTCCTTTTCTGCCTAGTCACTGGAAATATGGCGATTAAATTGTGCCCTTCTGTGCTAAAATGCATTCACAGTCAGGTTCTTCTGGGGAAGACAGCCGTTTCTCAACATGCTGCGGCTTCATTTTATTGTTGCCAACTTTCCCTAAATGCAGAGTGTCTGATTAGGCATGCTTCATTGTTTTTGATAGGAAGTCAAATCAACAGTGATCCATAGTCAGTGACCCAGGTGTTGCGTGTGTGACTTAGCTCCCTAGTGAGTGAGCATCACACCTGTGCAGAAGTGTGGGGCCAGAACCCTCAGCCCTGGTGGATTTGTGCAGGCAGTTAGGAAATGGGTGTGAAGGAGAGCAAACTGTGACAGTAAAACCACCAGGAGTGGGGGCAGAAGGAGAACATGATCCAGGGGTGAAGGTTAAATAGCAACAGTAAACGTGACTCACTGGTCAGATGCGGGGCCTGTGGAACAGACTCTGCAAAGACAAGGAAACCGTCATCAATAACTGTTGAATGTCAATGACGGCGACTTCCCCTGATCTACGTGGTGACATAGAGCATCCCCACTATGCATTTTAGCATTTTTCCCACACTCGCTCAATGAGTCGCCCTGGCGCTTGCTAAAAGCAGACTATGTGAACAGCATCTTGGCTAAGGCAGATGCTACAAGAACCATCTACAAGCTCGGCCCCTTCTCTCAGCCGTAAATAGTGCAGGACCCATCAGGGGGGCCTTGGAACACTTACTGACCCTCTCAAGCCTGTTTCTTCGCCTGAAAAAGGGGAAGAACCATGGGTTTGCATGAGGATTAAAGGAGGTACCATGTGACAAGGGTTTAAAATGTTGTCTGGCACAAAATAAGCATTCAGTGGGTGTCAGCTGTTACTCTGATCACAGCTGTGGTCGTGACCTGACCTTGAGTGCCCTGCGTTCCACCCAAACCCTTGGCCTAGCTCCTGTCTGCCTTCTCGCCACCCACCTTCTCCTCTCACCTGCTGTGCCCGCCCCCTGTCTCTCTGCTCACCGCCTCACCAGGTTTAAAGACAAGTCTGAGGCTGTTTCCTGTATTTTCCTTAAGACTTTTTTGTCGCCTAAATTAGTTTCTCTTTCCTAATGTCTTCTGCGGAGACGCAAACACACATTAATTTAGTACGTTCTATTTGTTTGCCTTAATCTACTATATTCTGTTTGTCCTCTAACTGCATCAGCCGAGTTTGTCTGGAACTTGCGCTGCGTCGCCCATGAGCCTCTCTGAGACCGAGACCACGCCTTCTTGTGCAGGTGCTAACACCCCTGCCTGGATTCGGAACAGCTGCAGAAATGGCTCCCTGCTGAGCTGACTGTAACAAGGCGCTTACATAAAACTAGAGAGTTCATGGTGCAGCTACCAATCACCGAGCATCTATGATGTCCCATTATAAGTGCTTCACTTGTGTCATTTCACGTAGCCACACAACAAACCCAGCAGTAAGGTTATCCCTTCTGTCCCCATTCCACAGGGAAGGGACTGAGACTTAGAGAGGTCAAGTCTCAAGGTCCCAGAGTAGCGATGGGACGGTAGCTGGTCCCCAGGCAGACAGCCCAGCTCCAGGCTCTTGCTCTTACCCACCATTCTTACTTCTGGTTGAGGAATAATAATAAGCAATGAAGTTTTTTCCTATGTTGTTGAAGCTTCGGAAGTACTTGAGGGTCATCGAGCTGGAGGAGGACGCGTAGGCGAGGTAGAAGCCAGAGCAGGTCTTCCCCAGGGTCTTTGCTGAGGATGGAGGACCGTCCAGGATTTCAAAATATTCATTGGTGCAGTCCAGGCTGGGGGAGGAAACAGCAATGGGGGGGGTATCTCTCGTTCTCCTCCCCAGCAGACCTTAGAGGTCAGCTGTGAGTCCGACCCTTCAGGTGGTTACTATAAAGAGGCTGGGGATAGATTAAAAGCTTGTCAGTCAGTCAAATGAAGGGTGGATTCCTCTTATCTCCCTTTTCCTCTCCAAGAAGGAATGGGATTTTAAGCGGAATAGGAAAGAGGGGCTGAAGCTCTAAGTGCACCCCTGCTGTGACTGGAGGGTGCCTCAAAGCCCTGGGCCAAGGGCAGGGCCAGGAGAGCCAAGCTAACTGATCTCCTGGGCAGAAGGGGGCAGAGGCTGCTCTGTCTGCCAGTATAGGACGTGGCTCCAGATTCCAAACCAGCCATGGATCAGCTTTCGACAGCCGCCCTGCCTAGGAGGAAGTTCGGTACCCATCTGCCAGCTTCCTTTGTGGAAGGCATCTGATTTTCGCAGCTGTTGTTCTCTGTCATGAAGCTTTGTCTAGACGCTGCCAGTGCTATCGGCAGAAGCCCATGTCCACGCTGCAGCTCATGAACCAGCTGCCCGTTCCAAGTCATACTTTCATTAAGCAAAATTCAAGAGAAATAAATAATTTCATTGTTCTTGGGGGGTAATTTCTGTAAGACATTCATCTGTGAAGGACATCAACCTTGACTATGGGCATTAAATTCTAAGATTTTCTGGTTTGTTGGGTCTGGGGCTCCCTGGAATCTGCAGGCTGAAATACACACATGCGCTGTGTCTTAACCTCAACCCTAATGTCTGTCACACACACACCTATGTGCGCACATATATGTAAAAAGGGTGAAAACAGAATAAGAAGCCTATAGTCAAGTTAACAGCATTGCACTAATGTCAAGGTCCTTTAGATATTGTTCCATAGTTATATTAAGATAACGCCAATGGGGGAAGCTGGAGGAATGGCACCCGGAACTCTCGTTTTTGTTTTTGTTTTTGTTTTTGGTAACTTCTTGTATGTTTATAATTGCTTCAAAATAAAACGTAAAGACAGGAAGGGCTCTTTTAGGTGTGAGAACCAAGTGAGAAAATAAGTGCTTGGGATTTTAAAGTGCACTGTGTACTGAGGTCACATACTTACGACTTACTTGAGATACGGAAACGCCAGCAGTATGTGATCGGACGCGTTGGCCTTGATTTCCCAGACACAGGTTATGTTGTCATGCATTTTATTCCGTGGGGGATTCCTAATGGCTCCAGATGAGTTGGTAATAACCCCGCCACACTGGGGTTTTCCTACAGGCAGAAAGATAGTTTAGAGTATCCATTTTTTTCATTATTCAGTTCACTAAATTTGTAATTCATACATCTTTTATTCTTTTTTCAAAATTCAGACACTTTCATGGCCAAAGGCTCACCTGCAGTGATTGTCCCTGCCATGACAGCCAACGGGCGATCTGTCAAACACACAGAGGACACATGGACTATCAGCGGGCACTGAGGTCCACATCCCTGTTTGTGCATGAGACCCTGGGGGGCTTGTAACAGACATGCTGTCTAGGCTCCTCCAAGAACTACAGAGTCAGCCTCTAGGGGTGAGGTCAGAGCATGGAGGGGGGTTATGTGTCGGGGAGAAGAAGCATTGATCTAGAGCCTTCCCAGGTGTCGGTGCGGTAGCCTCTTGTTATACACACAAATGAGATATTTTTAAATTGGGGGGCTTAAGAAAATGAAAGACACAAAGTCCTGTCTTCTGTAGCCAATACAGCGACCCAAGGCCCTGGAGTTACCAGGCTTCAATGTAAGAGCAGCAAGAGGTGCCAATTCATGGACCCTATGATCTGCTGCTCAGAGATGGCGAGTCAGGGCCTAAGGACACTACGATCCTCCTCCATGCCCCCAGCTTCTATCCAGCCAGGGACACTTGGCCCAGAACCTTCCACTGGAGATTCTCTCCTAAGACCAATCCATTGCCACCTGCTAGAGGTGACAACCCAGAAGGGGATGGGACTGAAGCTTTACTAGACCGTGTCCACTCCGCTTTGTTCGTGACTCAGTCTCTGACTGAGAGCTGGCTAAAGGCAGGGCGTCAGGGACCTGGGGGCTTGAGGAAGGAGAGACGGTGCTTGGCATGAAAAACCCTGGGTGTTGGCGTGGAGAGCATGCGGGAAAACCCGCAGCAAGGGTAGCCCCGTGGGGCCGGGGATGCACCAGGAGCAAGGCAGAGGTAAAGAGAGGGCGGGGACAGAACTGGGTCACCTTGACTCTGGCCAGGTCTGGCCCACCAGCCATCTGCCCCTGGGCAGGAAGTGTCCTTAACTGCCTCTCATGTCTTACCCACCCCCTTCCCATGTCTCACTGCCATTCCCGTGCAGCCCTCAGAACTGATGAACTGAGAGGTCTACACAGAAGTCTGAGGTCTCGAAACTGCTCCCTGTGTGGAACAGAAGGAGAGGTGGGAGGTGAGCCTGCACGGGAAGGTTTCTAAGGTTCTCCGCATCTCTCCATTGGGCAGTTAGGGGCTCCACATCTCTCAGTCACTCCACCAGCTGGAGGGTAAGAAACATCTCATTTTCAGCAGAACCTCCTCCCCAAGGTTTTGATAAGCCGCGCCTGGAGACGTCGCCTTCCCTACCTGGCGGTGTGACCGCCCAGTGTCCAGCATCTGTAGGTGTGAGAGATGAACGCTGTGAGTGCTGTCTCAGAGGAGCCAAAGCTGGGCGCTACCCGGGAGGGGGGCGGGGCTTCACCTGAACAGATCACGCTGGCATCCTCCCCGTGCCCACAGTTGTGGGAGAACCAGCCAAGGTGGGAGCACTCTTCCAGGTGCTGCTCGTCTCCCTTGCAGTGCACGTTGTCCAGGAGGATCTTTCCAGAGCCTTCCCCGAAGTAGGCCTCAGCCGGGGCTGCCATGGCCCAGCCACACCCCAGCTGCCTGCAGACGACGTTCGCTTCCACCAAGTCCCAGAGGTCATCGCACACGGTCCCCCAGGCCCCCTGGTAGAAAAGCTCCACGCGACCTGCACAGCTCCCGGGGCTGTCGACCAGCCTCATCGGGGCCCAGCCTCCTGGGGAGGGAGGAGGGTGGGGGTCATGAGGTAAGAGCTGTGTTCTCTTTCTACTGGTGGCTGGACTATCTTCTCCCCAACCCCGCTTTCCTTATGCCCCATGTCTCTACTACTCACACCCTTCCCTCTACCTTGAGAGGTCCCACGCCACTCCCCAGCTACGAAACCTCTCATGTCCCACTCATCCCCTCCCTGTTTGAAGACAGTGTGCCTGTGGCCAATTGTTCACCCAAATGACCCCCGTTGTTCTCATCCTTATAGCTTTGCTCTTCACGATGTGACAGTGCAGCGCCCCCTCTTAAAAGATCAGGCTTATTTGCCTACCCCTTGATTCTGGGCTGGTGGCCTGTGATTTGCTTTGACTAATAAAATGTAGCAGAAATGATCGTGCACCTATGCAGAGCTGAGGCCTCAAGAGGTCTCCACGGAAACACTGGGACAGTCATGTGAATAAGTTTGAGCTAGTGGGCTGGGTGATGAAAGATACGTGACCTTGTTGCCTCCTCAGATAACAGCTATGGAAATGCAAGGTAAGTGAGGGAGGTCGTCCTGGGCCAGGACCTTAGGTCGACTGACCTATCAGCTAAACACAAATGCATGAGGGGGCCCGCTAAGATCAGCCCGAACCAGCCACGCCTGCCCAGGTCTGCAGGACTGCCCCGCTGACCCATAGACTCATGAGCAATTACAAATGGTGGTTGTTTTGAGCCACTGTGTTTTGGGGTGGTTTGACATGGTAATAGGTAATTCGTGCATGTCTTCTTTATCCATACCCTGTTCTTAGATAACCTGTCCTGCCCAAAGCCAGGAGGGGGCGTGGGGTCAGTGCCGTGTGCCCCATGACTGAATCTGCCTGGTCAGCTTGAGTCCACGTCTGACTTCAAAGGAACCAATGATTGGGATGAATTGGACCAAATTCTCTGCTGCCTGTTTGGAATTGGGGAGAGGCCTGGAAGGTCCCATGGACTCAGGGTTTGCTCCTTCCCCTTGGGGTAGCTTCGATGAGTTGTGGGTGAGTGGGTAAGTGATAGAGAAGCTGCTCAGAGTAATGGTACCTAACGGGAAACAGAGGGAGGAAGGAGAAGCCAGGGTGTGAGGAAATGGCTCTTGACAGCTGACTTCCTTTCCTGTTTGTTCTTCCCTGATTGAGTTGTCCTTGTGGTCAGGGGTATGGGCAGAAAGAGCACGGTGGGCTCTTTCATATCATAGACCATCTCTCTCTTCTATGTGGCTTTCTGTGGCAAGACCTGTCTCCCTCCTAAACTGCAGACACCCTAAGAAGCAGGACTGTGGCCCGCTATCCACACACCACATCACCTGGCTCAGTGCTCAGCACATGGTGGGCATGCAAGACAAGAAGTGATTAAGCAAATGAAGAAAAGAGAGACGTGGGGAGAGTAGTTCTTAAAAGATCTCATCACAAGAAAAAGAATATGTAACTCTGTGTGGTGACAAATGTTAACCAGGCTTAGTTGAGCTAGTTAAAATGTTAACTAGATCTACTGTGTTGATCATTTGGCGATATATACAAATATTGAATCATTATGTTTATACCTAGAACAAATATAATGTTATACCTTAATTATACCTCAATTTTTAAAAAAGTTTAAAACAGTGACTACAAGGAAGAAAGCCTGGACAAATACATGAAAAAATGTTAACATAAGAAAGTATAAAAAAAGAAAGATGTGGAGGGTGCATTCAAGCAATTAAAACTCACTGGGCCAACAATGGGACCTCCAGCGCTGGCCTTGTCCCCAAGACCGTGGTCAATGGCCAAGAGCCATTTCACCAGGGACGCCCTCAGACCCCAGGGCAGTGACACTGGCTCCTCCCAAATCTTTTGGCTGTACAGCTAGATTGAGAGAATGAGGGGTCCATTGTTTTACTCCTGCCTCATCTGACCTCAAGTTGGACCTGATTTGTTAAAAACCCAAACCCAACTCAAGGCTCAATACCCTGAAATATCCCTCCTTCCTGATCACAGCAAAAACCAACCTCAAGAGTCACCTTGTTCTTCACTACTTCTGTCTGGCTATTGCCCCGCCCCGTGTTCTGATTCAGAAAGTGTGCTAACGCCTCCCACCCTGCAGCCCACAGGGCATCCAACTACCTGGTTTCTCCCTTGCCTGGCACAATCCTGATGCCCTCGCCCATCAGTTCTTAGCTTAGATATTATTTCCTCCTTCCCTGTCCCCTCAAGTCTGGATGGAGACCCTCTTCTGGGCACCCATGGCACCCTGTGCTCCCCCATCACAGTGTTTGCCACATGGTTGTAACACAACCCCTCCGACGGTCATAGCCTACATGGGGGTCTGTTTTGTTTATCTCTCTATATATCCTCAGTGACACTATCCAGGATGGGGTAAAAGTAGGTTTACAGTTGTTCGTATGGAAAATAATGCAAAAATTAATAAATAATAATACAGGAATAGAGTCTCTGTTTTGTGTACTCACAACCACAAACCTCCTTTTCCCATCCTTCTATATCCTTAGTGACATATATTCACTCACTCACTCACTGTCAAGTGGGCAAAATTGATCAGAAGACATAATATAAAAAGAATCAGCCTTACCTGGAGGTGCAGAAGAAGATGCATGTTGAGCCATTGCCATCACCGATGACGTGGGAAGTGAGTTCTCATGGGCTGTTGATAAGCACAAAGGAAGGACTGTCATTGGGGAGTAGCCAGAACATTGGGAAAGGATACAAAGTTCCATCAAGGGGGTACCTGCCTCCTCCTAGGATTCAGTGGGAATATCATAATGACGCTGCATTCGAGGGCCAGTGACCTCACATCCCCATTTGGGACAGAACATAGCATTACTGCCTGTTGACAAACTAACACACATCGTGTGGCCATTGGCCAAAGCCACACTCGTGGGCAATGAGCCCCAAGTGGCCTGCTGTGCGAGAGACCATCGGTTGGCCCTCATCTCTCTCTTTGCTGCCCTCTCCCAGGTGTGTTGTGAGTCGCCTGAACAAAGCAAGGCAAGTCACACAGTGGTTTCTCGTGAGGGGCGGGGGGCCGGGAGAAGGCTGACAACTCTGAGACGAAGGAGGAATCTCTTGAGGGCAAGGAAACTGTTCCGTATCTTGACTGTGATTACACAGTCACCGAAACTCACCAAACTGGACCTTAAGAAGGGTGAATTTTATGGTAAAGAAACCAAACTTTAATAAAAAATAAGATGAGTTGATGGATGAATAGAGGGATGATAGATGGATGGATAAATTCATCATGGACTCTGTGTAGGATTTCACTGTTAAATTCTTCAAACTTTGTTGTATGTTTGAATATTTTCATAATAAATTGTTGGAGGGGAAAGTGTCCCTTCATTTCTACTACAAGACCTACACTTCTGTTTTATGACAAAAACCTCTTGCTTTCCCCAGTGGCACACTTAGTTAATTCAGCTAACCCACGTGGCTGCTTATACTCCTCTTGTTGGTGACAGAATGTCAAAGGTACAGATTCTTAGGGGGCATGGAGCCCCATGTGCCCGTTCTAATGACATGGATACTGGGGCCAAGGTCATTCCGTTGGCGAGATACCAGGCAGGACCAGATTCCTGCAGCTCAGGGCTCTTTCCGTCCCCCACACTGCCTCCCTTAGGAGAGCATGTGACCAGAAAAAGGAACCACTGCTGTGTGAATGCCTGCCAAATGCCAGGTACCATTGAGCATTGTCGACTTTGTGCTCTTATCCAATCCTTTCTATTATTCCTACTTTTAAAAAGAGGACTGGAGATGAAACAAGATGGAGAGATGCTATTCCTTGGCTGAGGCCACATAACCAAGGGTGATCAAATGTTATGTGTGCCTCTCCTGTGAGGGTGTGAACCCCACGAAAGGGGAGGCGTCGGAGGTTTTGATCACCGCGGTAGCCCCAGGGCATATTGGCACGTGGCGAACACTCAGTCAATATTCACTGCGTGAACAGATGAGTGAATGAATGAATAAAGCTGGGAACTAAACCAGAATCTGATTCTAAACATCGTGACGTTTTTAAACTTCATGTTAAGTCTATGGTAGAGGGAGCCCAGAGTAACACGGATCCTACCTGGAGGCAGAGCCGCTGTGGAACCAGCACCTGTCAATGTGAAGAGAGAAGGGACGTGTTATCACACCTTAGTCGGTGAGTGTTCACTGGGAGCAACCCACATTCGGGGAGCTGTGGGAAGCAGAAAAACTGGCATAGATCCTGCCCTTGAGGGTCCTGGCATTTCCTGGGGATCTGAGACATGAGACCACACAGCAAATAGCGCGTGTCCCAGGGGAGCTTCGGAAGTCAGTGCTCCCTCAGGACCGTTAGGTGTTGGGGGGCGGCGGCAGCCTGGCAGGGCTTGCCATTCATAGACACGTTATTTCAGCTGCCAGTGGGACAGCGTCAGGAAAGACTGGGGCGGAGTCAGCCAGAGGGACGCACAGGTTTGGGAAGCTCACCAGGCCTAGACGTACAAGGCCTGGAACACTAGCTGACAAATTTGGCCTGTCACAAATCCAGAGGTCACAAACTCAAAAGTTTCTGAGGGCCATGTGGGTGAGAGAAACAAGTGACTTGTGGCAACTGGAAAGCTGCAACCAAAGGGGCAGCTTTTTGCTGATCCAGCCAGTTAATGAAATAAAAAAATATGTTGTGCTGAGCCTGAATTTCTGTTTTCATTTTTTTCACAAAACGTAAGAATTTGGAGTATGCCAAATACTCTGATTTAGCTGAATTCAAGGTTAGTCTGAATTTTCAAAGAAAACAGGTCACTTCAGAGCCTGGATCCAGCCTGTGAGCGATACTTCGTGGTCAAGGGGATGGTCAGGCTAACGCACGACTTCGAAAGCGTTTGCTGGTGGCCTGGATCTGCAGACGTTCATTCCTGGACTGGGCTGTGGTATGTGTGGAGGGGCGAGTCCCAAGGGGGCGGGAGTCCTCCAGATGAGGACTGCAGCCAGCCCCTCTCCTGCACACACTACGCTGACTGCAGGTACCCACAGCTGTGTCCAACCTCACCCCGTGCACGCAGTGCCCCACACAGCTCTCACTGCACATCATGCAGCACGATCTTCCCCTTGCCTGCCTTGAAGCAGGCCCCTGTGGGCGCTGCCATGGCCTGGCCACACTGCAGCTGGTAGCACATGACAGTGGCCTTGGCCAGGTCCCAGAGGTCATCACACATGGTTCCCCACATGCCCTGGAGGAGAACCTCCCCATGGACGGAGCACCTCCCCATGCCATTCACCAGCCTCACCGCCATCTGGGCCCCTGGGGAGGCACAAGGATGAGGCACCCGGGGGAACTGGCCTTCCTCTCTCTGGAAGGTCCCCTTCACCCTCTACATTCCTAGGAGGCCGTATCTGCTCTTGCATACCTGCAAGCTCACAGGGCGTTCATGTGCGCACACGTTAGGATGAGCCAGGATAAGCTTCAGTTTCAAGTCCCCCGGGGAGACTTTACTATGTCTCCCCTTCCCAAATATGGAACTCTGTTTAGGAAGTTTCCAGAACTCCTAAGTTCTCCTAAGGAGACCACTTTATCCACATGTTATTCCCCTGCCTGGCCCAGGGGTAGACATGGGAGATAACAACATAGCGAACGAAACAGGAAACTAGACTATCCCTCGGCAGATCATAGCTAAACAGACCCCTCATCTTCCAGAACTGCGACTGTCTTGGAGTGGCGCGGACTCTTTGGCCCTGTAAGTTCTTTTTTTATGATTTTACTATGAAAAGGAGACTGAGGGCAGAAACTAGCACTTGTCGTTTGTGAGTTAAATGCCAGAACCTCAGAGAGCCACTAACTTAAATGTTTCTTTCCTAATCTTTATAATGACCTCATGTGGTAGGAGATGGGTCCCCATGGTACAGATGTAGAAACTGAGACTCAGAAAGGTGGGAGAGTTGCTCCAAATCCCCCAGCTTCTGGGCGAGCTGTGTCCCACTTTATCTCTGCCAGGGGCTCCCGTCCCACTGGGAAAGATGCCTCTCCCCGTGATGTCCACCAGTCCCTCGTTTCCCAGGAGTGGCTTCCCATACCTGCAGGTGGAGGTGTCCAGGCCTCCGGGGCTATGGTCAGTGATGGCTCTGGGAGGCCATCCGCTGGAGGAACAATAAAGCAAGGCCACCGTCAGTCAGCAGTGTGGAAAAAATAAAGGAGACATCGCTGGAAGGGCTCATTCATCATAAGGTTCTTGGAAGCTTTGTGTCTCCTTTTGATTCATCATCAGCACAATCAACTGAGACTGTTCAACTTTTTATTCATCTATATTATGTTCATGGGAAACTTATCCTCGAATCCTTGGCTCAGTAGAAATAAGTCTTTAAAAAATAGGAGACTAACTTAGGAACATCATCTCCTGCTTTTATCTCCTGTAGGTTTCCTCAGAACCTGCAGGAGGAAACCTACAGGAGATAAAAGCAGTGCCTTCAAGTTGATAATGCTGTATACACTCAATAAACATTTATTGAATGTGAAATATAATCTGAGAAAGTTCTGAAGGGTTGAGCGAACCTCTGACCAAAAGACACAGTTGTTCAAGTCTGGGATCTAATTCTTATTCTGCCACATACATGTGAAGTTCAATGTCCCGATCTGCAAAGCTGAGAATCAGATTGGATGGATAGGAAAGAGGTTTATAAATTTAAAAGTTAATAAATTCAAAATTATAATAATATCCCCAAATTCAATAAATGCTTTATTATTTGAGGGGGGAAATTAACTCACTAGCCACAAAAATGAATACTGAAATAGAAAAAATTTTAAAATTCTATGTAACAGTATCAAAAACTGTGAAATTTTTATGGATAAGTCTAATAAATACACGTAAAATTTGTACACAAAAGATGCCAAATGTTGAGGAGATAAATTAAAGGTCTAAATAAAAAAATAGAGATATTGTGTTGATGGATCAAAAAACCCAGTATTATTAAGATGTCAATTTTTCTTAAATTTATATATGTACACTCAACACAATCTAAACTAAAATGCCCAGTAGACATTTTGGTAGAAAGAATAAAAAAGAACAAAGTTTGAGTGCCCACACTACCTGATTTCAAGACTCACTCTAAAACTACAGTAACCACGCCCTGGCTGGTGTGGCTCAGTGGACTGAGTGCCAGCCTGTGAAACAAAGGGCTGGCGGTTTGATTCCCGGTCAGGGCACATGCCTGGGTTGTGGGTTGGGTCCCTGGTGGGGGGCTCAAGAGAGGCAACCACACATTGATGTTTCTCTCCCTTTCTTTCTCCATCCTTTACCCTCTCTCTAAAAATAAATAAATAAAATCTTTTAAAAAATACCTACAGTAATAAAGACAATGTGAAATGGCCATGAGAAAAATCATATAAATCAGTGGAACAAAGGAGCGAGTTTAGAAATAGATACATATATTTCTGGTTATTTAATTTTTAACAAAGTTCCAAGGTACTTCAGTGGCGATATGAGAGTTTTAACACATGGCACTGAAATGATCAGATGTCTATGTAGGAAAAATACCCTTTCATCTATACCTTAAATCAGGGGTGTCCAACCTGCAGCCCATGGGCCACATGTAGCCCAGGATGGCTGTGAATGTGGCCCAACACAAAATCATAAATTTACTTAAAGCATTATGAGATTTTTTTGTGATTATGTGTTGAAATGTATTTAATATTTGGCCCAAGAGAACTCTTCTTCTTCCAGTGTGGTGCAGAGATGCCAAAAGGTTGGACACCAGTGTCTTAAACCATATTAATTAGTCAACTAAAATGGATAATAGAGCTAAACAAAAAACCTAAAACTTTAAAGCTTCTAGAAGAAAATAGGAGAAAATATGAGAGATGTTTAGTGAAGTGAAGATTTCTTCAATAAAACACAAAAGCACAATTCATGAAAGGGAAAAAACTTGGTAAATACAGCTTCATTAAAATTCAAAAATTTCTCCTTTTTAAAATTTTTTAAAAGATCTTATTTATTTATTTTTTTAGAGGGTAAGGGAGGGAGAAAGAGAGGGAGAGAAACATCAATGTGTGGTTGCCTCTCACACGCCCCCTACTGGGGACCTGGCCTGCAACCCAGGCATGTGCCCTGACTAGGGAATCGAACCGGAGACCCTTCGGTTCACGGGCTGGCACTCAGTCCACTGAGCCACACAAGCTGGGACATAAAAAACACAGTTAATAAAATGAAAATACAGGTCATAATAGACTGAGAGAAAAAATTGGCAAAATACATATCTGAGAAAATATTCATATCCAGATAAACAATTGTCTTAGATAATAACACAATAATAAAAAGATGACCCAGTTTTTAAAAAAGGATAAAAGACTTGAACACACCCTTAACTTAAGAAGAGATGCAAATAAGCACATGAAACATTTTTCCATATCATTAGTCCTTATAGAAAGGCAAATTAAAACCACACAGAGATATCACTATCTCGTTATGGTAAGGAGACAATAATGGCTAATCAAAAAGTAGAAAATTTGAAATGTAGATAAGGATGTAGAGCAACTGTAACTCTCCTACTTTGCTGGTGGGAATGCAAAATGGTATATCTACTTTGGAAAATAATTTAACCTGTATGTGAACGTTTTTAGCAGTTTTATTTATAATAGTCAAAATTGGAAATAAGCTCAAAGTCCATCAAATGGTGAATGGATTAACAAGTTTTGGTACATCTACGCAGTGGAATACCATTCAGATAAAAATGAGTGATTGATACATGGAACTACATGGGACAGTCTCAAAGGCACTCTGCTAAGAAAAGACACTCTACACAAAATGCTGCATATTGTCTGACTATATTATATAATATTCTGGAAAAGGCAAACCTATAGGGAGAGAAGTCATTTTTGGTGGTTACCATGACCTGGGGGGTCAGAAGAGGGATTTGGCTCTAAAGCAGCACAAAGAACTTTCTTATAATGGAAATGTTCTACATCACAATGGTGGTGATGGTTACACAGCTGTAATCATTTATCAAAATTCTTTGAATGACATGGTGATTTTTACTGGATATGAATTACATCTCAATTAAGCCTGACTTTTGAGAAAAGGTAACTCCAAGTCATGTAAACATTGGATTAGAATGTTGGGAGCCTGTAGGTGGGGAAGCCAGCTAAGCGAAGCCTGTGGCCATCCAGGCAGGAAGAGGGGCTCCAGGTTTGGATCAGGGTGGTAGCTGTCAGACACAAAGGAGGCCAGGATGCAGCCTCAGCCTCTCAGCTCTAAATGGAAAATTAATTAATCCATAGAGGCCTCTTTGCATAATACAGGTATTTGCAGATAATCTTAATGATTTACTTACATACTCTTATTTGAAGGTTTAGCTCTCTATCTACTTAAACAAAAAATGCATAAACTAAAACTAGCCAGTGAAGTGATGCACAAACACAAAGTTTAACTTACTGGTTTCTGCAGATAATGGTGCTGGTGCTGGTAGCAGTGATGCTAATAATGAGGGCACTGATGACGATGACAGTGGTGGTGAGGACGATGATGGTGGTGATGACAGTGGTGGGGATGATGATGACAGTGGTGAAAGTGACAATGATGGTGGTGACGATGACAGTGGTGGTGGTGATGATGATGGTGGTGGTGATGATGACAGTGATGGTGGTGATGATGGCAGTGGTGATGGTGATGATGACAGTGGTGGTGATGATGACAGTGGTGGGGATGTTGATGACAGTGGTGATGGTGACAATGACAGTGGTGGTGTTGACAATGGCAGTGATGGTGGTGATGACAGTTGTGATGGTGACGATGATGATGGTGGTGATGATGATGACAATGATGGTGGTGATGATGACAGTGATGATGGTGATGACAGTGGTCGTGATGACAACAGTGGTGATGCAGTTAACAATGGTGACGATGATGATGATAGTAGTGATGATAATGGCAATGTTGATGATGACAATGGTGATTTAGATGATGACAGTGGTGATGCAGTTAACAATGGTGATGATGGTGATGATAACAGTGGTGAGGGAGATGATGATGGTGATGATGATGATAACAATGCTGATGATGACATGGGTGATGATGGTGGCAATGGAGATGAAGTTAACAAGGGTAATGTTGATGATGAAGACAGTGGTGACGATGAGGATGACAGTGATGGTGGTGATGATGACAGTGGTGATGGTGACAATGTCAGTGATGGTGGTGATGATGACAGTGGTGGTGAAGACAATGACAGTGGTGATGGTGGTGACAGTGGTGGTGATGATGACAGTGGTGATGCAGTTAACAATGGTGATGATGATGATGATAGTAGTGATGATAATGGCAATGTTGATGATGATGATGACAACGGTGATTTAGATGATGACAGTGGTGAGGGAGATGATGATGATGATGATAACAATGCTGATGTTGATGATGACACAGGTGATGATGACAATGGAGATGAAATTAACAAGGGTAATGTTGATGATGAAGACAGTGGTGATGAGGATGATAATAATGCTGATGTTGATGATGACAGGTGTGATGATGATGATGGTGATGATGATGACAATGACAATGGTGGTGAGGATGACAATGGTGATGATGATAACGACCATGAGGACGATGACGATGTAGTTGATGACAATGGCGATGAAGTCAACAAAGGTAATGATGATGATGACAGTGGTGATGATGGGGTTGATAATTGCAATGGTGATGAAGTTAACGATGGTGACGATGATGATGACAGTGGTGGTGGTGATGATGATGATGACAATGACAATAATGAGGGTGATGACAATGGCGATGTTGATGGCAGTGATGATGATGATAACAATGGTGGAGATGATGACAATGGTGATGCAGTTAACAAGGATAATGTTGATGATGAAGACAGTGGTGATGATGAGGATGACAGTGGTGGTGATGACGATGACAATGGTGATGCAATTAACAATGGTGATGATGATGATGATAGTAGTGATGATAATGGCAATGTTGATGATGATGATGACAATGGTGATTTAGATGATGACAGTAGTGATGCAGTTAACCATGGTGATGATGGTGATGATGACAGTGGTGAGGGAGATGATGATGGTGATGATAACAATGCTGATGCTGATGATGACACGGGTGATGATGACAATGGAGATGAAGTTAACAAGGATAATGTTGATAATGAAGACAGTGGTGATGTTGATGATGACAGGTGTGATGATGATTGTGATGGTGATGATGATGACAATGACAATGGTGGTGAAGATGACAATGGTGATGATGATAACGACCATGATGACGATGATGATGTAGTTGATGATGACAATGGCAATGAAGTCAACAAAGGTAATGTTGATGATGAAGACAGTGGTGATGATGAGGATGATGATGATGATGACAGTGGTGGAGGTGATGACAAAGGTGATGCAGAGAACAATGGTAATGATGGTAGTGATGATGACAATGACAGTGGTGATTTAGATGGTGATGACAGTGGTGATGATGATGATAATGGTGATGATGCTGATGAAGATGATGGTGACAATGACAATGGTGATGACGGTGATGGTGACGAGGATGACAATGATAATGACAGGGATAATGATGATGAGGATGATGACAATAATGAGGGTGATGACAATGGCGATGTTGATGGTGATGATGGTGACAATGGTGATGCAGTTAACAAAGATAACATAGGTGATGAAGGCAGTGGTGATGAGGATGATGATGACGATGACAGTGGTGGAGGTGATGACAAAGGTGATGCAGTTAACAATGGTGATGATGGCAGTGATGATGACAATGACAACGGTGATTTAGATGGTGATGATGATAATGGTGATGTTGCTGATGAAGATGATGGTGACAATGACAATGGTGATGACAATGAGGGTGACGAGGATGACAATGATAATGACAGGGGTGATGATGATGAGGATGATGCCGATGCTGACAATGGCAAAGATGGCGATAATTCTGCTTCTGCTTGTTAGAAGAAAAGAAAGTTTTCTTCATCGGGGCAGCAGCTCTCAAGGTGTGCACCTCGGACCACAGCACAAGCACCCTGGGCTGGGATGTGCAAATGCTCATGCCCCCGCTAGGCCTGCTGGGTTGGAAACTTTGCACAGGGCCCAGCAGTATGTGTTTGCAATGAATCATCGGGGTAATTCCAATGAAAAGTAAAGTTAAAAAACCAGTGCGTTAGGATACAAAAGAAAGGATCGAGATAGCCCCATGGTTTTTCCTAGTGGCAAAGTTTCCCTAAAACCACATAACTATAATTTTTCAACTGATGTCATTTCATTGCCTGTTAAAAAAAATCAGGCCTCACAGACTCCAGACAGGTAATTTTCTGATATAATCACTCTGGAAAATGAATGGCAATTTTCTCTCAAATTTGTGATTTGTGATTATTGATAGGCATAGTCATAGAAAACTATTGCTATGCCCTAAAGTCAATGACTATTAACCACAATCCTTCAATAGCCCCAGAAGAATTCTGTCTTGCTGGTACCGCCCCGGGAATTTAATTCTGACTTGGGAAGGTTCCTGCACCTGGGTAATTGTGTACCGCGAGCTAATTCCCAAACTCCCCTTTGCCGATGTTACTCTTCAATACTGAGCTCTCCTCTAAGCTGCACCCTCAATGGTACCTGGGATCTACCCTTGGGCAGCTGCGCAGAAGTGGGGCCATTCAGACCAGGATTAGCAGGAGAGCCTGAGCACAGGAGACCAAGGCCAACAACACAGATCTGAGCTCTGAGCTCCATCCGTTATGGTAGGCTGACATATAGACTAGGAAAGCCTTTTAGACTTCAAGTGAAATGAACCAACCAAACCGGCCTCTATAAACTGCTTAAAGCTTGATTTAACAGGGTTGTTGTCATTCCATTTCTACCACACAGAATAAACATCAACCAGACAGAACTAGAAGTAAGTAGAACAGGACCTGGAAATAGCCCAAGTCAGTCCTACCTTGAGGGGTGGGGGCTGCCGAAAGAGAACCTGTGAATGTGGACAGAGGAAACCATCAGGCCCCTGGCTCATTTCCCATTTTCTGGAATAGCCCATTCTGGCCACGAGTCATGTAGAGTGCAAAAGGTGCCTCACCCGAGCAGATGGCTCCTGCATCTTCTTCATGGCCACAGGTGTGAGTGAACCAGGTGTCATGGGCACACAGGGCCAGGTGGCTCTCTTCACCACTGCAGTGCACATTGTCCAGGAGAATCTTCCCAAAGCCGGGACCGAAGTGGGCTCCCAGTGGGGCAGACACCGCCCAGCCGCACCCAAGCTGCCTGCACACCACGTGTGCCTCCTTCAGACCCCAGCCATCACCGCACACTGACCCCCAGGTGCCCTGGTAGAAGATTTCCACCCGTCCAGAGCACCTCCCAGTACCATTTACAAGCCTCATCATGGGCCAGTCTCCTGTGAAAACAAAAATAAAGGTACATTTTTGAAACTTACCTAGTGTATACATCTTATTTGCCTAGATTACAAATTAGGGGGGATTTTTTGATTATGCCACATTTATCAGCATATTCTAGAAATATACTTCTTCATGATTCTACCGCTGTGTAATGTGCCCTCTGTTAGTCACTCAAGAAAACCAACTAGCTTCTAGAATATGTCTTTCTCATGCACTGGTGAGTTAGGACTTGACATCAGCAAAACAGACACAAAAAATTAGGGAAATATATTTCCATCAGTGAGGAAATGCATAAATTAAGTGGTTTATTAAAAAAAAACTTAACACTACATATAACCATTAAAAGAAGCAGTAAAATCAGTAAAAGTGGTAAAATCTACCTACCGATATATCTTTATATATATCAACATGGATGAATCTCAAAAATGTAACACTGAGGAGGGATCAAGCAAAAAGGAAAAAGGACTCATGGACACAAACAGCAGTATAGTGATTGCAGGGGAGCGGGATTACAAGGGGGATAAATGGTAATGGAAAAAATATAATTAAAAATCTAAAAAAGAAATTAAAATAAATAAAGAAAAAAGAACAACAGGGACTGAATGTTATACAGGGACTGATATCATTTGTGTGATGGAAAAACACAAAAAAGCATGCATAGAGATCACATGATTCATATTTGTAAAAATATTAAAAATGAACTATAAAGATATACACAAAATTCAATAGAGTGTGTGTCTCTGAGGGAGAGGGAGAGAGCAGGTAGTGGGAATGGGTCATTTGGGGAACTTCATGTGTACCCTCAATCTTTCATTTCTTAATAAGACTGGAAAATCAGAATAACAAAATGTGAGCACCAGTCAGGTGTTGGGAAAGGGGACATGGTTATTGGCTTCCTTATTCTCAGTATTGTCTGAACTTTTGAAATGTTTCTGTGGAACAGCAGGAAGGTGGGATGTTCAGGTGCCAGCCACGCAGGAGGCCCAGCTACTAGGCTGGATCGTGGGGCTGTGTCCCCTCACTGTGGTCCCCATGCATCTCTGAGGCTTCTGACTGTCAGCTCTCCAGGCCCCTCCCATGGTGTTCACCATCACAGTGGCATGTCCTATGAGGAAGGTGGCTGACCTGATGGGTTGGGCCAAGGATCGTTGGCTGTATGACTCAATGGTGGCGAATCAACCACAGGTAGCACTACAACAACATGAAAACAGTGGTTAGGACTGAAACTTCTCTTCCTGAGACATGCAAGGACACATCAGAGAAGGACTCAGTCAGCAGCTGGTGAAGACCACCAGCTACACCACACCTTACCCAAGTACCTGGACTGGCCACATGTTCGTAAAGAATGACCCGCTTTCTAATGAGGCTGGAGTCAAGTTCAGGTGGCTGATAGAAAGCTCCTAAATGTCATCCTGTTGCTCCCAAATGCATCACCCCCTTTTAACCTACATTAACTCCAGGTTCTGCATAAGCATGCTCAGCAGTAGTGAAATAAGTCATTGAAGAACTAGGCAAAAGTTTCAAAAATCATTGTATTCATAAGGATGCTGATTATCTTGGATCACCTGAGGGAGGACGCTCTAAAACCTAGCAACATGATCCACCTGCTTGTACCTCCCCTCTGAATGCTAAAGTGCAAATCTATAGGCCAGTGATGGAGGCACTACTCTACCTGACATGACGGTTGGGAACTTCTCATTTTCTGTCAAGGCTGAAAAATAAAAATGTTGTTAGAAGGACTGGCTTCATTAATTTGCTCATGTGGGAAATGCTAGCCCTTCTTTCACGGGAGAGTGATTAGTACAAATAGAGGTTGTTGACATTTTCCAGAGTGAAGTCTGTGTCTCTTGAGCAGAGGACTTGTGCACTGTCTAGCAGGACTGTTTTTAACCAAGACCAACATTGCCCCAACAGGGGCACAACAGCCTGTCCACATGTGCACCACCTACACATTTTTATTGATGCTTTATCGGGTGCCTATAATACTGTGATAGGTGCTAGAAATAGAGGCACATGAAACCATTGTCCTCATGGGGTTCAAAATTGGCAATAAAGGGGACATTGGTCATCACATTGTCCCAAGATCCCTGGGTAGCAAATTTCCCCTGGCCCTGAGTTTCAACTCATCCTTCCTATGGGCTTAAAATGCTGGAAATGGCATATACAACGTTTCGTGCCCGTTTATTGTTGTTTGAACTCATAGCTCATTGACCTACCGGACGATGTGGCTGGATGGGTCATGTCCTCTGGAACGATGGAAGTTGAGAGTACTGTTGGGAAAATAACAATACAAGGAAAATGACTCTGATATTGAACCCTGAATGGGAAGAGAAGGACTTTTTTCCTCTGCTTCACATTTCCAGAAGACTTCAATTAGCCTCACACAAGCTTATTCAACAGAGAGAGTTTTTAAGGAAACAGCAGCCTTGAAAACATTACGTGAGACCCAAGGGCCACATACTGTATGGCTCCATTTATATGAAATATTCCAAATAGGTCAGTCCATGGAGACAGAAGGCAAGTTGGCAATTGCCAGGTTGGGGAGAGGAATTGTGACATAACGACCGTGGCTATTAGCGAAGAGCAGAAATGCAGTACCCTCTCCCCGCAGCTCAGCCGTGAGGAGCAGAGCCCTTGAAGGGTGCCGTCCCGCAGGACGCACCGCAAGGCCAAGAAGAGGCCCACATTCACTCTGCCTGACCGGGCACAGGGCTGTTCGCTCAGACAGTTGGTAGCTTTACTAACTTACTCACTGACACCTCACAGCTCCTTGAAATATGCAGTTTTTACCCTGGCTGCTGCGGCTCAGTGGCTTGGATGTCGTCCTGCGAACTGAAAGGTTGCGGGCTCAGTTCTGGTCAGGGCACATGCCTGGGTGGCTGGTTTAGTCCCAGCTGGGGTACGTGGGAGAGACTACCGATTGATGTTTCTTTCTCACACTGCTGTTTCTCTCCCTCCTTTCCCTCTCTCTAAAATCAATAAATAAATTTAAAAAAAAAGAAATATGTGGTTATTATCCCCACTTTTCAGGTGAGGGGACTGAAGCACAAAGAGACGAATAAATCTGGTGAGGGCGGCGGGAGAGTGTGGCTCCAAACCCAGTGGTCCAGTAGCTCTGGGCCCTGTCCTGTCAAGTAAGTGGAATATGCCACCCAGGTTTCAAAAGCATCCTTAGTCACTTGGGTACGAGATCTGAGAATTGAATGGACTTGCTCTCCCTTTTGCTAATATTTGGAAATGGACACAAATATGCAATCTAGGGTCAGCTGGGTGGCATTCGTGTATCCACGCATTTACTTATTTACTTACTTAACCAGCACTGAATGCCCACCAAAGAGCAGACACGGTTGTTGAGATTGCGTGTGTGCCTACACGCATGCGTTAAGGGACTATGTCGGAGATGAGTAAGTCATTAGAGAAACAAACGAACACACACCCAGCTGCACAGGAGAGGAGTACGACCACGGGTGAGGACAGATAAAGAGCCACGGGGGTCTAGGAGCTGCCAGCTTGGGATGGGGGTGATCGGACCAGTGATCTGGGACTGGGGTGGGGGCTGGGGGTGCCCTATTGGCCGTGCATGTGTGGGCTTGGGAGCGGCCCATGCAGGAGCAAGAAAACCAATGCAGGCCTGGCTCAGAGATCAGCCCACCCTTCACCCCGAGCGCCCCCCATCTCAGCTGGATCCTCATAGTCTCTCAATAGACCGTGTGCCTCGTCAGTCTTTTCAGTAGTTCATAGGTTCTTAATGTGGTTTAGGGAGTTAAAATATTTCAGAGATTAAGCTCTAGGGCTCTGACGTCAGAGTGTTTGTGTTAGCAATCCATTGACCTTGTGGACAACATTTAACCTACTTGAGCACATAAGTTTCCAGTTTAGGAAACAGGGCTTATAGAAGTTCCCCCATCCGGCCGTTGGGAGGAGGAGATAAGAAACCCACATGAGGCAGTCAATACAGTGACTGATGTGGCACAAGGCAATTCTGTCCAATAGAAAGAAAGTACAAGTCACATGTGTAAATTTAGATTTTCTGGTGCCACATTTTAAAAAGTAAAAAGAAATGGGTGACATTAATTTGAAAAACACATCTTATTTAATCCAATATATTCCAAACATTATCATTTCAACACATAATCAATACCATACATGTTGATGAGAGTAATTTTACTTTCTTTTCATCATACAAGTCTTTGAAAGATGCAGTGTGTATTTCACACACACACACACACACACACACACATCCCAGGTGTCAGGCCTGCCGAGTCACATTTCAAGTACTTGGTAGCCACACAGACAGTGCAGGTACAGAGCTCACCAAACACTGTCACTAGTATTGTCAGAACATGAATTATATAATAGTCTGGTCAAATTGTCAGCAGTTACAGATGAGGGACAAGTGGAGGCAGCATCGACCAACATGATAAAATGAAATGACCCGTAATGGTGGCCACTGCTCAGCACAACCAGGGAGCGTCGTCCCCTGTGTGTGGGACTCACTGATATGGGACAAGAATCAAGTCTTGCCAGCTGGACACTTCCCAGACATTAGGCCAGACACTCTAGTTCATTTCTTAGATTCAAAAACTATGAGGTGACCCTTATAGTAATCGCCCACCCTAACGCACGCGCATATGGACCCGCACATGCCTCTTTTCCTCTTACACTTTATATTTGTGAAAACCTGTGGAGTGAGGAGTCTTGTGTTATGACATTCTTTGACAGTAAAATGATCGATAATTGAACATAAAGTGAAGCTGGACAGCATGAAATCAGACCCTTGGGGCCCTCCTGACCGTCCCTTCTCCAACCATGCCATCTCAGGTGGAACATTAGACTTACCTAGCGACGGGCAGAGCCACTGAGTGACACGGCAGTGCGACTCAGGAGCTGTGATAAATTCAGTAGTCGGGGGAGGGGTGGGAGGGGAGGGGTCTTACCTGGTGATGTGGAAGGCGCTGCAGTTATAGGAGGGAGGTGAGTTGAGATGGCAGCAGGCAGAACTGTAATAAAGAAACTCTCGTTACAGTAAGTGCTCACGATGACGTGAGAGAGGCGTGATGACCGCCAGGGCTCCCCGGGATTTCACAAGAGGTAGTTTCGCCTCAACTCTGAAGTGATCACTATGTAAGTGATGGAAAAGCTAAATGACCTCTTGGCCACTGATGCTCGGTCCTGTTCAGCTCGATCATCCCTCCCCATTGTCTCTCTCTCCCCCCAAGACTCAATGTCCAAGGGCAGGTCTTTGGTATTTTGTGATGAGAATTAAGTGTTTGGCGTCTTAATATTCTCCCTAAGCGCTGGCTTGGGAGTCTGGACCATCAGGACTCCCTGGTGCTTTTATTCACTTGTTTTGCTTATTTCACTGCTCAGCCTGTTTTATTGCTGACATGTCTCTGTCGCAGGCACTGCTGCAGCATGAAACCTCTCCATGGATGCACAGTATTCCACGTTCTCTCCTGTCCCCAGACCTGACTCCCAGCCATATCCAACCATAGGAATTACTTGTAATACCCATAAGGAACACCGGCAAAAAAAAACAACAGTGGGTAAACTGCCCCTGCTTATCTCTGTGTTGACTTGGGTCTCCATATTTCAGTGCATATCCTGAGTGATGTGTCCATTTCAGTGCCACTGAGCAGAAGCAACTACAGAATTGCATTTGGTAAGTAAGTGTGGGAGGCAGAATACTGCCCCCCCCAACAAAGATACTCACATCCTAATCCCTGGAACCTGTGAATAGGTGGGGCTACCTGGCAAAGGGGAATTAAGGTTACAATGGAATTAAGGTTGCTAATCAGTTGCCTTAAGATAGGGACATTATCCTGGCTTATCCAGGTGGGAGCAGTGTAATCACAGCATTCTTAAAGGTATAAATGAAAGGCAGAAGAGTCGGGGAGAAATTTGAAAATACTACTCTGTTGGCTTTGAAGGTGGGGGAAGGAGGCCATGAGCCCAGGAACATAGGCAACCTCTAGAAACTGGAAAAGACAGGGATGGATCCCCCTCCACCGTCTCTGGAGTGAACAGAGATCTGATGACGCCTTGATTTCAGGGAGAGTCATTTTGGACTTCTGACCTCTAAACTGCAAATAATACATTGGTGTCATTTCCACTGCTAAGTTTGTGGCAATTTCTTACAAAAGCATAGGAAGCTAAGACGTAAGCAAATATTACATGGGATCAAATGATGCTTCTTCTGAAGAAAGTTGTAATATATTGTTTATAAAAGCTGAAAGAGTTTGAATACTCTCAGAGCAGCTGGCAAAATGACATTTAAAGACAATTACAAAACCACTGTAGTCAAAATGGTTTTCAATATTTAGCTAAAACAATGGCACTGTTGTTTTATTTGTTTGTTTGTTTGTTTTAGAATTTAGAGAATCTATGGGGGGAGAAATGCCCTGAAAATTAGCTCCATAAAAACTCGACTGTAAGAGTTGCTGAGGAAAAATAACTCAACAGCAACTCTTTTATTTATTTCTTTTCTGTATTTGGGTGGGCAATTAGAGATATCCCAGGGAAAACAGCACAAAAATATTCCCTTACCTGATAATATAGTTGCTGAGTTTCCATCACCTATTGGTACAAGAAAAATAGAAATGTTTTTTATTTAATTAAATTGAATAACTTTTACCTACTTATTGTTTTTCAACAAACCTTTAATGTGACAGGTCAAAAATATGAAATGCAAAATACATTGAACTCTTGGAGAAATACAGTCCCTTGGATACAATAGGCTGTCGGAAGTATTGCTGATGTGATTGTTTTGAAGAGACTGAGAGCCTATAGCTTTAACATGTAACACTAGCTCTTCAGAATGCTACACACTGAGAGCAAGGCAGTCACCACTGGGGCTGAGCACCACCCGCCTGTGCAGGGCAGGGGTTCCCAATGGGGACCAAAGCAGGATGACCATGGCATGTCCTCATCTGAGCTCCTTCCCAGCTCATACCTCTCTCAGGATCCAGTTGCATCATACATTCCTCCCAGGCCCTTGGTAAACATTTATATGTATATAAAATAGATAGATAGATAGATAGATATCTCCTGCTACAGATTTCAAATGACTGACAGTAATATGTATATATCTGCATAGCAATACCAGAAAAAATAGAAATACATGATTAATAACCATGTGGATGAAAGAGACATAAGTAGAAAGACAACCAACTAACCAACTAACCAACCAATCAACAAAAAACTCTTAGCTAATTTTTTAGAACTGATCATTCAGTGAAGCTCTGACGTTCCTGGAATTTGAAGGGAGATGGAAATCATGGTGCACAATGGAATTCTCACTGCCCGACGAGCAGTGTCAGGAAGTTATCGCTTTTGTTAGAGGACCACTGGGCATTTTGGTGACTAATATATTGTCTTCCACAGCAGTTTTGTAGGAGAGGCAGAATGCTAGCATGCGTCTATTTATTCTTCATCTGTTAGGTGTTTACTTAGAACCTATTATGCACTGGACCCTGTCCTTGGCTCTGATACAAACTTGCCAAAGTTCCCACTGTCACAAACTTACATTCTGGGAAGAGGGCCGGGGCCCGCGAACAAAATTAAAATATAAGACCATCTCAGGTGGTGTGAGTCCTACAAACATACACAATGGGTTGATTAAAAAGGACATGACAGAGTGAGTGTATTTTGGATTGTGTATTCTGGTGAATGCTCTCTGGAGGAATGATATTTTAGCTGAGACCTGATTACAAGAAGTCAGCTGAGGAAAAATCTAGAAGAGAAGCCAGGCAGAGGGGAGAGCCAGCACCAAGGTTCTAAGGCAGGAACTACCTTGTCAATTTTGAGGCACAGGGAAGAAGCCGGGCAGGGGGTGGGGCATGGTTCAAGGAGGTGTTGCCTCAGGGGTGGGAAACACAGACAAGGAGATCATGTGGGGTCTCATGGGTCACAATAAAAGGTTGGGGTGTTATTCAAAACACAATAGAAAGTCTTTGGAGGGTTTTGAGTACAGGGAAATGGTCTGCGTTACAGTTTACCAGCCTGCTCTAGCTTCGGGGACTGGAAAGATTATGTGTGTGTTGTGGGGGGAAAGGGGAGGTAGAAGACAATTTAGACAATTGTAGCCAACACTAGGATGAACGCTGACGGGGCTTTGGGCGGTCACAGTAACAGTGGAGTTGGGAGAGGCTAATGGGTTCAGCATACATTTTGGAAGCAGAGCCAGAGAGTTTTCTAATGTGTTGGTCATGTGGAGAGAGGGCAAGGGGTGGGGGTTTCCAAGGACTTCTGGGTTGAGCAGTAAACTGAATGGGAAAAGCAGGTCCATTTCCAACACCAGCTCTCCAAAGAAGCCAAGCGAGGCGTCATAACATCGAACGGACCAGCAGCTGTGCGCCTTACTAACGAAGCAGGTAAAGGTGCTAGAACGTGCCTGGAATACCATTCACACTGCAGAAAAGTTGGCTCCTCTCGTCATTGCATGTGTTTGATCTCATTTGACCCACATGGACCTCCTTGAGGAAGGTGTTTTTATACCCTCTTTTAAAACACAGAGCAAGGGGCTGGCCCAACGTCACACTAAGTAAGTGGCAGACAAAACTTAAACTCAGACCTTCTACTGCCAAGCCCAACACCTTTCCTTTATCCCGCTGGGTTTGCTAGTTGCAGATCTCACCAGTTTTCTAGTACAGGAGTAAATTGATAGTTCACAGACAGAATGTGTGCAATGTTCTCCCTTCCAAATGCAGCTCCGCAAATCCAAACAAGAATGTTTTGGTTTTAAACTAAAAGGAGAATGTGCACAAAAAAGGACAAATTCAACAGGAAAAAACTTCCTACCTTGGGGCATCGGCAGCGATTCCTCCGCATTCCCTGCAGGCAGAGGGGGTGGGGCTTCAGTGGCCGCTCGGTGTCAAAGGATTCAGTCCCCAGCCACAGCGAGCCCACAGCGGGAAAGTATAAGCTGAACAGTTACGGAGGCTATGCGAATAATTTACCAAGATTTTTCCTCAACATGGTGTTAGAAATAGTGCTTTTAAAAGCAATTCCATTGGAAAAATAAAAATGTCCGTGCTGGATAATAACTGAAAACCCTCACGGCTGAAGCGAAAACAAAGCTGACTCTTGCAGAAGGACGTGGCCCGGCAGCATTTTCAACTTAGTGGTGGAATCATCTCAATGGCCCAGGAAATGACAAAATGCTTGTCCAAAGGGGGTGATCTGACCCCTCCCACTGCTTATGCCATGTTTCCCTTTATGATCTGTCTGCTGCTGGCCCAGGCGGCTCAGAGAGTGAAAACTGTCAGGGCAATAAAACAAAACATGCACTTACCCAACGCAGGCTTTAAATACTCAGACTCCGCTAATGTGTGGGAAAAGAAAAGATCATTTCAGAAAAGGGCCTCACACATTTTTTTCCCCTAGAAATGCTTCCATTTAAAATAAATTTTAAAATGAAAAAATATAGCTCCTAAAAATAAAAATGTTGACTCTCTTGCCTCAGCTCAGATGACTATTAATTAACCATCAAACATAAATGTGTCTAATAACACACGTTCCGTTCAGCCGCGGCTGCGCAGTGACCCCCGTGCAGACTCTGTAACACTTCCAACCAGTGTGAGCATCACTAATGAGACCTGTGGAGATGCCAGCAGGGTAAGATGTGCAGCCCTGGAAGGAGAGGGGACCGTTACCTGAGCAGATGACACCGGCGTCTTCTCCAGGGCTGCAGTTATAGAGGGACCAGCTGGCGTGAGGACACTCTCCCAGAAAACTCTCTCTAGTGAGAGCCTAGTGAGAGAGGGGATGGCACTGGGGACAGGGGACAAGGACAGACAGGGCTTCCATTGGGCTGGGAACAAGGAGGAAAGGATGGGTGAAACTAGTCGGTCCTGAGTGTGTGTCTGCTTATGTATGTGAGTGTGTACGTGTGTGGGGGATGTGCATGTGTGTGCTGTGTGTGCGGGTGTGTGGGAGTGGGGAGGTTGGCCCTCAGAGTTGTCAGCCCTGCAGGAGGCATAAGACGGTGTGATGCCTGCTGCAAGTCTCACCCGAGGTGAGTGAGACAGCAGGATGCTGTGTGGGGCCAGCTGAGATCTGACACCATGGGCTCCCATCCTGACCGGGGCTGAGTGCACTAGGCGGGGTCTGCGGGTGCGAGGGAAGGACAGGGGGGTGGGCAGAGCACCGGACCTGGAGGCAGAGCAGGTGAGGACCACAGCTGGACAGACTGTAACTTGATCACAAGGTGGTTTTTAGAGACTCTCTTAACAATATAACTTGGACTGTGTCGATCAGATAACTTCTACACCAGGGAACAACCACATTTTCAGAAGTAGCCCTTCCTTTTCCGGTGGCCAACAAATTGCCCTTTGTCCTCACATGTTGGCCGTGAATCACATCAGTATTAAGCCAGTGGCAGTGGTCTGCGGGGCCCCAAATCCCTTCTGATAGCAGGGAGACCAGCCTGACCCACGTCTGTATTCCTGGTGGCTGGCCCGGAAGGGCTCACTGGTCCCATTGTCTCTAAGACTCTTGTGCAATCATCATAAGGAGACTATGAACGCCCCGAGGCCATATCATATCACTAATCCATACACTCCTGGAAGCTCAAGAACACTCTTCTATAAACATTGGATGAAGTACACATCTTGGGGGAAGGGGAGGTAAGAGTGTAAGTGTGGACAAAGGTACTGGAGCAGGCCCAAAGATAAAGAAGGAGCCAGACGGTCCTTGAGAAAGTGACCCTGGTGACAGCTGATACTTGCCAGTCGTGTCTGTAAGACATACTGGGCCTCTCAAGCATTCTTGGATTTAAGCCACTCAGGGGAAACAACACTAGAATCCTGTTGTGTTTATTTTGGGAGGATCCAGTAAGCAGACATCAATGGCGTGATAGTTTTGGTCATTACCTTTCATTCATTTATTCAGACTGTCAATGGAGTACCGTTCCCCTGCTGTGCCACCAGCTGTGCTAGGACATGGGCCCCTGAGAGTAGCACCGTGTGCCCTCTGTGTGGCAAGTATTGGCAGTAAGTTTGCAAATTTCAAGGAAAGCAGGACATGGCAGAGGAAGAAGAGAGCTGGATATCGTAACGGGATTATCAAAATGCCCAGTTCAGCGTAATAATAACCCTCGTTTTCCCTGATTTTGCCCCTGGGATCTGAGTTCTCAGTGTGATGGGAGGAGGAGGTGGGACCCGAAGTGAGGCTGATCTTTGTGCCGTAGGATCCACTGTCTGCTGTTCCCTACACATTATCAACTAGTTATCAAGGTGTGCTCTTACGAGACTCCCTGGATTTTAGGGTGGCTTTTTTGCAGTTCCCAGAAATCATTAAAGTCACTTGTCCCAGATGAGGGTTGCCTTACCTTCTCTTGCCCCACACCTATCCTAAGCCCTTTGGACATCTGATTCCAAACAGATTAAATCATAGTCCAATTCTACTTCCCAAGAGTAGCCATGTACTTCAAATCAGGCCCGGGGGCAGAGCTCATTGTGGCTCGGCTTGTTCCAGATCGTCCCAGGGGTCCTTACTAACCACTCCCAAAGCCCATGCTTTCTTATTCTCAGCACCATCAAAACCAGAGCCATCTTTGCCACATTGGAACCAATGCAATGAACTTACATTTTGAATTATCTCTAAAATTTGAAAAATGCAATGCTTCAGAAAACCCCATCCATTTTCCCCTTGGCATGCTTCATAACTCTCCAGGGACCTATCCACATAGTATTGATATGTGGAAAAAAGGACTCTTTTCCTACTGTGTCTGCTAAAAATATTAAATCTACTGCTTGAAACCTATTATTGGAACACTGAAAGAGGAACACACGTTGGTTCCTTAGAGAATGGCTACATCACGGTGAATATTATAACCTGAATCTGATCATCTATCTTTTCTTCTCTTCTTGATTTCAAATACACAGTTTAGAATTTATAGCATCTATACTGACAGCTAACATTGATTCAGGGTTTTCGAGGCCCGAGGCACTCTTCCAAGTAATCTACAAACATCTGTTCATTAAATCTCCCCAAAATCCAGCGAGTTATCTCCTTTATGTGGGAGAGACTTTAAAAAACTTGCCCAAATGCACATGGTCAAAAAATATGGCACCAGGGCTTGAGTGATGTGGACTGTTCTAGCCCAAACCCATACATTGTCAGACATGTAAACGCAAAATAAGGCCCTGGATCCCAAAGGGTTCAAGAGATCACTTAAGTCCTTCTCAACACCCTAGTATGTTTTAACAAATATGTTTGAGTAGGTAGCTGGTATAAGCATATCTATTCAATTACTTGTAGAATAAAAATAGAGTCTGAGTATAAATTTTACAATCAAACATTATTCTCTGGGTGGTGAGTTAGGTGTTTCTTTATACTGAATAAATATCATATTCAAGCTATTTGTCGTTCAAGAGTATTTCCAAATTCCTATTTATTAGTATAAGCAGGAAAACTAAGTAACAAAGAACTTTAATATTTCTGCCTAAAGTCACAAAATAATGGTAAAAATCATTGTGCTTACGTGGATAATTTAAATTAGTGTAGTTCTAAATTAAATTACAGTTTCCCTAAGAGAACTAGCTGGGGAGTACAGATTGAGATGAAGGGTATCAAATTGATTTTTTTTAAAAAAGAAAGGTATAGATTTTTTTTTAAAAGAAAGGTATAGATTTTCAGATTAGAAGACTTCATGAATCAAGTCTAGATAGTTTTACGTCATGTCAAATATTTCAGGCTAAGCTATGCTTTTATGGTACATTTTTCAACTCCGTTCAGCAACGGGAAAGAAATCACGACAGCCATTCAGCACCTCTACTGCTAAATATCAACATATATGCTAAAGAGTATTTTCAAAACTCTTAATTGTCCCACAGCCAAGCATTCCTTCTTTACTCATCTCTCCAGAACCCTAAAAACAGAGTCTTGTTTAAAGAGCAATAAACTGGCTAGTGCCTTGTTCACAAAGAATACATCTCACAGAAAATATCTAACCCAACTTCCCCACATCGATCACGATGACGCAGCAGGGACCATCACAGCAGCATCCCACTCGGGAGTGAGAAAGCTCTGTCTGTGGGAACTTCATGTTAAGCTTCCCCACAGTGGGCTGGTGGGCTGCATGGAAATACCCACACCTTCCCTTTCAAGCTCTGAACTAGGCATGAGCGAAGTGGCCCCGGGGCATCCACTGTGGTACCTGATTCACGTGGGGTGACTGCAGGGAGGAGCAGCAGCCCGAGCAGGAGGGCCGGGCAGCCCATGTTGGGAAGGCTTCCAGGGCCCCGAGAACCCTCAGTACCAGCTTTATATCCACGCTCCCTGCGGGCGGGCCCTGCAACCTGATGCTCTTTTCAGGCTCGGATTGGCTGGCACTCAGAGCAGGGGACGGCTGGCTCGCTTCGGCATTTTGTATGCATTTGCTATGGGGGAGAGGGGATTCTACCTCTCAGAGGCATTCCACGGAAGAGTCGGAAGGTGCACTCAGAGGGCTGATGAGACAAATTGTGTGCTGGCCCCTGACTGGGCAGGTGGGACCCTGTGGATCCAGGAGCCCTGGATTTCACCGAAGGTCTCGTTTCCTTTGGCATGTGGTAGTGCCCAGAGGAAGAAGCTGCTGAAATCTACTCACCTTCCAATGTCCATGCCTGCCTCTCCTCCTTTCTAGAAGTTTCCCCTTATTCCCCAAACACATTCCCTAATCCCCACAGCACCCACTTGGTACCTCTCTAGATAGCCCTTAATACATTCTGCCTTAATTGTAGTTCACAGTGTTTTTGTCGTATTCCTCTTATTAGCTTGTAAACTCTTTGAGGGAAGGGCTTTCTCTTTATATCGTTTCTAGTCCTACTTATAATATTGCTTAGTTAGTATGATGACTTGTACTTAAATATTTGCGGAATTGAACTTGGAAGTACTCATTTATACCTGATGTTCTTCAAATCATTGCTTCCCTAACAGATATTTTATCTCTACTTAGAAAATTGACTTATAGCAACAAATTATCCCATGACTTCAAAGGCTTCTCTGCTCTGAGCCTTAGGATGTAACAGTCTTCTGGCAGCAAACACACCTGCTGGAGCATGTGTCTAACCCTACATGCCTGTGAATGAAACAGTGAGAAGGATGGGAAGGTTTTATAGACTAGCGAGCCCTGGACTGTGAAAAGGCTTTGGAATGAAGTATTTTCCCAACAGAATACTCAATCTATTCTTATTTATTAAGACCGCTCTGCGAGTTGGGTGAATCCTACCCCATATGTTGGTCACCGTGTCCTGCAAGAACGGCTTCTGGGCTTTTCTTGTGTGTAGGATACCCAAGGTCAGCCAGGTCCACACCTGCTCATGATGGACGGGCGGGATCAAGGATAGGGGGGCTGAGAGCTGTGACCTCAGTTCAGAGCTCCCGGGTCTTGTTTCCTCATTGTCATTTTGGGTGATGCACTGAGCTCCACCAGGCCTTCGTTCCTCATCCAAGGTGAGATAATACTACCTGCCCCGCTCACTCTAGAGGGTGATTGGGAGGATTCAGTAAAATTAAGTGGCTATAAGAGATCTGTGAATTTCACAAGCAAGATTATTCTTTCTCAATAGATGTCCTTGTAACAGAATTTTTGAGCTTTTTCTAACGATCTCAATGCCATCGATCATAAATTCAGTCAAATTCAGCCAAGGCAGGAAAAAAGTAGGCATAAAGGGAGGGAGACCATTCCATAGACAAAAGTAACCAAAGTTGGTGTAATATTTACAGGCCAAAAGAGAATCTCTATTTGCCTCCCTATGACTCAGTCTCTCTTTGGATCCACCCCACCCCCTGCCCACCATTCTGTCTCGGGCAGACTGTGCAGTTGAGTTAAAATAAGCCTAAATAAGAGGAATAAAGTAAAATAATAGGTAACTCCTTGTATTTGTCTAGAACTTAATTATCACTGAGCGTTTCACATTTCATTTTAATTCTTTTAATAGTTCTGTGAATTAGCAGAACAATAAGTCATACATCCATTTCATATGCAGGGAGCCTGAAATGTGGAGAAAGGGACTCTTGTGCCCAGGTCAGCTGGTGAGAGGATGAAACCGTAAGGTGAGAACGCAGGCCGGCTGGTTGTCATATTGTCTGTCTCTGTGTCCTTAAAAAGCCACATGAGACAAGTGAGTTCTCCCTTTCTCTAAGTTGTATTACACATTTATTTTAATTTCTGGGATTAGCCTTGACTTCAGATCTGTAACTGGTAGATGCTATTGTACATGTGGTTGTCACTGTCACATAATTCCACCAACCCAGCACTTGGTCAGACCCTTGTAGAAAACGTGGCCTGTGAAAGAGATCTTACCCCTACTTCCCAGAATAGAAAGAGATTGCATTGAATCTGGCAATTAAAAAAATAATAATAAAAAGTTAAATATTTAATCCACTAGTGAGAAAAGAATGACATTTAAAAAAATTAATTTATTTGATTAAAATAACATAATTGAGGAACCATTGGATAATTATATTTTGTCAGGTACAATAAAAACAAAACCAAAACCCAAATCAAGAAGGAAACCTGTTTTCCTGGCTTCCGTTCATACATATGATGTGATTGTTCAGAGCCAAGGCTGGCCAGCGGCCCCACCCCATAGGGGCAGCTCCTGGCAGACAGAATTCCTTCTGATGGGAGGCTGCTTCCTGTGGGGGGTGCAGAGCCTTGGGAGGGCGGAGCCTGGGAGGGCCAGGCGAGGCACCTCTTTTGGAAAACCATCCCAGTGCTTTCATACAACTGTATTTCCTTGGTCTTCTGAACCACTAAACAGCTCATGTTAGGAACATATCTGACTAGGTATTTTAAGCCTCTCTGACTTTCAAGGGCTTCAGAATCAAACAGGCCAAGAACAGAGATGTTTCCGTGGAAAAATGGCCAGGCACAGCCAGGGGACACTGACCTAGAAACCACTGTCATGGGTTCTTCTGAATCGCCTAAGTAAATAGTGACCGCAGATGACAATTCTGAGGATTCTCACAACTCTAACCTTCAGACAGAGACCAGCTGTCTACACCATCTCCTCACCGCACTGAGAGAAGCTCGAGCCCTTAAAACAACTCAGTTTGTGGAAAAGACCAGTGTTTCAAGCAGACATTTGAAAACCCAAGGGAAGCAGTGGAGATGCTTCCAGATGGAGAATGCATTGCATTTCCAGGCAGGAAGAGACCGTTGTGGGGGACAGGGTGGGGGAGGGTATGTGCTGCACTTTATGAAACATATGGAAGACTCCACCCTCAGGGTAATGGTCATACCTGGTGAAGTTTCCTGAAAAGCCGAAGGTGATTCAGGACTGAGACCCGCCAATCCCGGGCTGGTGTCTGCCAGCCCCGAACGCTGTCATTGTGTCATTGTAAAAAGGTTGCAGATCTTTCTTAGTGCTGGGTAATGAGGCCCCTGGGGACTCCCTACAACCCGTTGGAACCCCACCCCCTTTCCCAAGCCCAGATCTCCCCAACACAAAATGTAAACACAGTGACCAGACGGGTCAGCTCTGAGACCGCCTGTACCAGGATGCCGGTATTTCACATATCGCCCGGCCTACCAGAGCAGGTGACTGAAGCTCTCCGTCCAGTTTGTTTCAGAAGTAGATGCCTCTGAGAACTTTTACATCATCATATATACACATATATACATATATATACACACATATGCATATATATGCATATTTAAGTGAGTTAAGGTATACGTAGCTCATAGACTACTACTAGTAGTGGTAGTCTATGAGTAGTCTATGGTGCCTACTAGTAATAACTTCTCAATCAGTAAGAGTTATTATTGTTCCTCCTGGGGGTAGTCTCTCTGTCAGCCCATACCTGCCATGGGAGGGTAGTGGCCGTGGGCACTGCTAAAACCTTGCCTCTCAGTGTTTTCCCCGGGCGAGTTTCTGCCCTTTGTATTCAATTTCAATCTCCTTATCAGTCTGATTTGCATCTTTCAGTTGCCACATCATTTCCTGGGGAATCTAAGCTCAGATTATATTGAGATTGGCGGTGTTCTGTTTTGTTTTGTTTTTCTAATTTTACATAGTGTGACCTTGGGTAAATTGTTGAAACTTGCCCTCAGTACATGGGTTCCTTTGTCTGTCAAACTCCCTTAAACAGACCTCCTGAGAAGGTGAAGGAACCTCTGGTAGCTTTTGTGGGTCCTCCCCATAGATCCACACAAGGCCCCTCCTGGAAGCAAAGACCCTCTAAATGCAAAATCACTCACATTTGCAACTTCTCCTTGTGTGTGTGTTGGGGTCGGCGGAGGACATTCTCTCTTTTGAGCATTTCTCACTCTCTCCTTGTAATTTCATCCCAGTACAGTTTTCCTTGTCATTTCTTCGCTACCACCTCTGCGACTCCTTCTCACTTTGACTTCATTTGAGCTTCCACACATCCGGAGTGGCAGAGCTGAGACTTGAACCCAGGACAAACCCCTTCACTGACAGGTGATACATTTCTTCCCAAAATGAAGACACCTGGGCTGCTTCTCTTCCTCCTCAGTCTCACCTGTGTGGGTCACTGTCGCTGTGACCCGGGCTCTGACTTATTAAGGGTCTTGGGCTGCTATCAGCAACAAAGAGTCCCCACTGCTGGTGCACTGAGCACCTAATTTGAGGACTGAGATGGTTTGTTTTTCTTATTTTCACTTCAAATTAGTTGCCTGCTTTTAAAGCTATCTTTTGTGTTTGGGTTTTGGTCCGTAAAACAGATAATCCTTTATTCTCACTTCCTGGAATCTTAGTTAGACATTAGGGAGGAATATGTATAGGTCTTAAGGATTACAAGAGTGATCGATTCTGAAGCATAATGTGTCAAGCCTTGGTAGACTAAAACAAAAATCGATATCCCAGCTGTTCCTGTGGCAATTTACTTTGGCTCAAACTGATTTCTATCCTGACTTCTAGCTCCCCTGACATGTTCCATATCATTTTACAATATTAATGCTTTACATTTTATTCAAAAGTCCAGAATTTAAAAGACTGCCTGGAGTTGTAGAAATTCCCTATGAAGTATTTGCAGAGTTGGATCACCTGAAACTGCAGAATGACAGCCCTCTTACTCTTTGTCAACGGTACGATGTCCCCAGGAGCAGTGGAAGGCGGTGACTGCTTCTCTGCGCTTGAGAGCCTGGACAAGACCTTGTGTGTCAGCTGCTCGGAACCTGGCTAGAAGTGACAGTCGGATAAGGTCGCTGTTTATTTTTCCCATGCACTTAAAAAAGACTCATATTGCTTTCGTGTGCCTAAAACCAATATCCTTGAAACTATACCTGACCTTTTCAATATCTGGAAAGGAATTTGCTTCAGTTCACAAAACAAAAACCATTGGGATAAGTTGTGAAAGTGTGGAGACCACCACCTCTATGCAGTTCTTGGCATCTGAAGAGCAAACTTCCTTTTCTGCTTCCTTAGCTTTTAGAAAAGTGGGATATTTCCCCCTAAGAGTTACTACATAAGGTTATAGTTCAGATAAGTATATCGTTCACGGAGAAACTTGATTTAAAAATTAACTGTAAATACGAACTTCCTAAAGGAGAGGAATGCCATGGTAAGGTTTTGGTGGCTTTTACATCTAACATGTTTCTTTTATTTTATTTTTCCTTAAGCATCATACTAGTTGCCTAAGCTTAGGATCTCTTAAGGTCATGGTCTATAATTACAAGTGTAGTTATTTTTCAATTAGTCTTTTCTAAATCATGCCCCCCCAAGCCAACGTCATTTGTAATAGCGAACACGGCAAAGGCCACTTACCTAAATGACCACAGGAGACAGACAAGAAAGAGCTGAACGAACGCTGGAGCCATGAGGCATTTAACGAACATACAGAGGGAGCATCCAGAGAGAAAGTCCTTGTAAGAACCCCGATACTCTGCCTGAAAGGACTGAGACCCAAACTTCTCGTGACTTAGATTGCATAGGTGAAAGGAAGAAAAGACAGACGGTGCAACCACAGAATAAGAAAGACTTCATTTTAAATTACAACCTAAATAACAACATGGTGGAGAACCACTGGTCCTGGATTCCACCGGAAAGAGGTGTTCGTGGCATTTGCATTGAGAGAAGTTAAGGCTTGTTCTACCTTCAGTGCCAAGAACAATTCCCAAATATCTCCTGTCGTAGCAAAGAAATTGCACTCCTTAAGTCTGAATGCCAGGACTATGAACGAGTACCATTTTTTACATTTAAAAAGAGCACTTGATAGTGTATATGGAATCGAATAATAGTGTCATACACCTGACATCTATATAATGTAATTAACCAATGTTACCTCATTTTTTTAATGACTCTTTTTTTTAAGGTGATATTGACAGATCACCGCTCAAATGAATTAAATTTCAGAGCAGCGAAGGATCAGCTAATTCTACAAGCAAGAGGATGCCGAGATGCCTTGGGGAGGTCTTCTTTCATCTGGTCTCAGCTTGCCCCAGGCACCCCTGGACCTGTGCAGGTTTTGTCTCTTTGGGTTTCTGGCATAAAGTCATATCCTGGACATAGAGGAGAAGGGTTTGCTCCCTCCGTAAGTCAGGCTGTGAACAAGGAAGTTCAGCCTCAAAGTCCCCCCTGGGGACAGAGTGCTGGCCTCAGGCACTCTCCTGGAGGGACAGGACAGAGAGAAGTTGAGTGACCAGAGCTTCTGTTCCCAGCAGGGATGCCCTGGTGCCACAATCAGGTGTCAGGGGAGCTGCTTGAGAGAGGTCACTGAGGAGATTCAAGAATCTGGGATTCCAGGATGAAGGAAACCTTCTTGGGACAATGGCAGATTTTACCTCCTTCCCCCTAATGGCAAATGCCATGCATGCCCTAGTTCTGCTGTGGAAGACAGAGGCATTGGGAGTGACCAACCCTCCCTTGCTTACATCTCCACAGCCAAGCAGAGACCCCTCCCCCACACCGAGCCTCCCCACACAGAAGATGCTTCAACCCACTTCTCTGTGCCCATCTCCTGTACCACTCCCAGGTAGCCGTTAGCAGAGTCTGTTACATGCCATAAATTCACAGGAAAACCAGGGAGGTGGGTAAACACAAACCCGTATATCCTTTCCCCAAATTCTTGTACATCTTATCTCTGAAGATCCATAGTTTTGCCCCATGGGAAGTTTCTCTTGCCCATGGCTGTTAAGAGTCTGTCCAGCATTGTCACAGCACGGTACCCCCTTTCTTACTCTTGTTACAACATGACTTATATTGCACACTGACCTTCTGTAGGCCTGCCTCACCCCACTCTGTGAGATTTTCCAGAACAGAAGGACCCAGTCTTGCCCATCTCAGCATCCTTACCACCTAGTAAAGAGTTGAGCTCACACGTGCTCGAGTGAATGCAGGTATGGGTGTAGGAATACTAAAGGAAGCCTACCTGGAGAAAAGTGTTCTCCCTTAGAGAGTACCACACTTACAGAGACCAAAATAGCCCAGTCTCATGCTCATAGAGCAAGCTTCTATATCAGCAGTTCTTGCCAATAATGTCAATACTCACAAAACCTGGCAAAGGAATGTTCAGAGGGTAATCCATCACCATAAAGTGCTTCCATAGGTAAGAGAAAAGTAAGAGTTTGTCCATGCACCAAATGCCAGCCTTGCCCTGTCACTCCACCCCAGCAGTGACGGGGCCAGGCATGGCCTCTGTTATTTGATGGCTCCACCTTGCTCTGGGGACCCAGCTCTGCCACCAGCCCACGTGGCCCTGAGAGGCTCCTTTTCAGTCCTTTCTCTTTCATTCTCCACAGCTGGATGGAGCCCCCGGTAAGCCCTTTATCTGGTGAGCTAGACAGAGTGTAAACCCCAGAGAGGGTCGATTTCTCGTTGCCCCTCAACGCTCTCTTTTCAGTTGTTTGTTTCTCAGATGGGGCCTGTGGCAACCCTGGTAGGGAACAAAGCTGAATCAAACATGTCCTTGGGGCAAGGGTCACGCGACAAGCATGGAGGCTGGCCCCTGCTTGTTATTACCACTCCCCATCATCTGAGGGAGAGTAACCCCTCAGCCCTACAATCTTGGCTTGGTGTGGCTCCATGGGGGAGGACCCTTTCTCCTATTTTATTTGCATCCAGATTTCACAAGGACTGACAGGCAGGAAGGAGCTCCTTCCTAACACAGGAAGGCCACCCATCACCCTGTCTCCTGATTCCCCTGGTTGGAGTGGGACCAGCAGAGCCGCGGCTGGGCTAGCCTGGCGCCATCCTCCCGCCAGGCTAATACAGGAGGCTGTTATGTAACCCTAAGGGAAACCGCAGCTCATACCCTCCCTCCATAATCCCATGGAATCTCAGAACTGCTCAGTCAGCCCTGCGTTAGCCTATGGGAGGCTAAGCGGATCTCCGGCCTGACTCTCCAGGGAAGCCACGACGCTCAGTGAGCTCGGGTATTAGTCCAGCTACCAGCTCAGGCACGCACTTCCGGTTTCAAGGGAAGAGGGCAGGTGTCTTAGGCACGGACATAGTGTGGCATCTCCAGCAGTGAAAGAAGGATGACAAAATACCCACCCCACCCCACAGCAGAAAGCCAAAGAGGAGAGGGTAATTTAAAGCTAGAAGGGAAAGGGTTGTTTTAACATGAAGACATTTGAAGGCAAATTGGTAGAGACAGAAAACAGACTGTTAGACTGGCAATTGTCAGCAGATTAACTGTAAAGAGGTGTAAGGGATCTCTTGGGGGTGATGGGAATGTTCCACAATTGAATGGTGGAGACAGTTGCACAAGCTGGTAAATTTACTAAAAAAACTGACCTGCATGTCTAAAACAGGGGAATTTTATGATAATCTCAATAAAGCTTTTTTAAAAAATTAAACTGCCGAGCATACCACTTCCTTCAAGGGGGGTTGTCATGCCAGCCTCACGCTCCCAGGGGAAAAGAGCCAACTCTTCAGTGTGGCCTAAGGCTCTTCCGATCTTTGCCTCTTCCCCCACCACCTTCCCCACTTCCCCTCCTCCTGCAAACCCAAGCTTCTTCCAGTTCCCTGAACACACAGGCTCTCCTAGACTCTCCCCCTTTGTTGCGTCCTGTGTATGGAAGGCTCATGCCTCCTGCCCACCTGACTTGTCCTCCAGGAGTCAGAGGAGATGTTGCTTGCTCTGTAGAGTGATCAGTTCAAGCCCAGATCTTCCAAGGTCAGCAGGGGAGGGACTCACCAAGCATAAGAGAGCCAGACCTCATACTTGGACCTCAATCACATCCTCTCTTCTGGGACTCACCTTCCCTTTGGGGGTGTCTCACTAACTGATGTTGACCCCGGGGCCCTGGCCTCAGATGCACTCCCCCTCCCCCTCCCTTCAGCCCAACTGTAACCTTATGGCCAAGACCAGACTGGAACCATCAAAGCTCAGGTTCACTACTCAGGGGAGTAGCTGGGTTCTGAAAGACAAGCAAGTTACCAAAAAGGAGAGAGGTATTCAAGGCATGGGGACAGTAGAAATGGCAGCCTCAAAGATCATTTTAAGAACCACGGATAGTGACCCAGAATAGAGCATGAGGAGGTAAGATTGGCGAGGTGAGACCATACTAGAGAAAGAAACTTGAGCTGACTGAGCCTTCATCCCGAAAGAACTGTGCGGTCTTTACAGGCTTGTAAGTAGCAACGACATGGTTAGATCCTCTCCCCAGCCACTCTGTTCCTCTGCACACCAACATGACCCCAGGGGATCCTTTGATGCCTGAACTCAGACCTCACAATAGCTCCCAAGTGGGCCAGTTATGATGCAAGAAGAGCTAGTGATTGTCCCTTGAGTTTCCATGAAACTGCCTGAGAAAGATTAACTCCAGCCATTGACACCCCCATCCTAGCCTATTGCCAGAGTATGACACGAGAGTGGGAGGATGGCTGCCAGAGGACTGGCAAACAGAAGCCTCAAGATCCAGGGGCCCAAGAAAGGAAGAGTGTAGAGGGGAAGCCAAGCAAGAATGGAGGAACAACCGGAACACTGAACACGGGTGATTCTTTCCAGGGTAAAGGCTCTCTGTGCTGCCAAGGGGATCGACGCCCCGCTTCACCTCTGGGGTGAGTGTAGCTGTGTTTCCTGCCCACGCCTCCCCGCCCGCCTCAGACCAAGGTCAAGTGGAGGAGCCCACGCCGAGCCTGCTGAAACCTGGGTCACTGTGGCCCTGGCCTGACCAACGTAGAATTGCACTTTATAAGGTTTCCCAGTCCCAAAGGGAGGCCTAGGAAGACCCTTTCCAGAGTGTTCTAATGCACCTGTCTCTCTGCCTTCCAGGACGTGGATCCAATCCTGCCAATCAGACCCACGCATGGCCCTCGGGAAATACTCCCCCTTGGAGAAGGAGATCCTAGTAAGTGTCCGGAAGTTTACACTGGGAAGCCTCAGTGACGGTAGGCCATCACCCTAGGGCAGGGGTGTCCAACCTCCTGGTGTCTCTGGGCCACACTGGAAAAAGAAGAGTTGTCTTGGGCCAAGCATTAAATATATTGAGACACAGAATCACACACACACAAAAATCTCATAACGTTTTAAGTAAATTTATGATTTTGTGTTGGGTCACATTCATAGCCAGCCTGGGCTGCATGTGGCCTGTGGGCCATGGGTTGGACACCCCTGCCCTAGGGGGACCCGGAGGTGCCCAAACAACCAGCAGTAGAGACGTTAGTCTCCCAACTGGGACTCACATTGGCTGAGTCCACTAGTGGTTTCCACGCTTGCATAGTAAAATAAAATCTTATTTCAAAGTCCCAACTAGGAATATGACTGTAAGTGATAACAAATGACAGATGCCCTCTGTCATTTCCTGAGCCCTCACCTTGCACTAGTTGCTCTCTCAGATGATGTTTTCCAGAGCCCATACAGTGGTCCTGGGAGTCAATAAACTTCTTTCACGGACATAGTAGGTCAGGAGAGCCCGGCTTGGACCCAGGCTTGCCTGACCCCAAAGGTTTGCCCTCTTGTCCACTACGCAGAGGCTAAGACACACTCAGCAAGGATGGGAGAAGCTGCCACTAGCTAATCCTTCCTGTAGACGCCCCCCTGCTCCTGTCCTGGGGACATTTTAACAGCCCTCGTCTCATTGTCAGCGTCTAGGTGGGGTTCACACCATAGCATCAAGAAAGCTTCTGACTCATAAGCAAGAAGAGGAACGGAAAATGCTCAAGGAACTCCAGCTGCTGTCTTCAGACTACAAACAGGTGATGGAATATAAAAAAGTCTATTCCTCCACTTGTTCCAGCCTCCGGCCTACAGAAACACTATGGGCGGCCAGGGTGGTCGTGCCCCCAGAAGAGCTCAAAATGCCGCGGCGAGAGGGGCTCGACGTCAGCAGGCACACAGAGCGCATGCGGTTTGCGCAGGCCCTGAGAAGTGGCCTGCAGTTACCCTCCATCGGAAGGGTCAGGAACTGTCCAGTTCTGTCCAGAGGGGGCCTGGGCCCAACGAACAGAGACAATGCCAGGCAAGATGAGGGTGAGCCCCGCAACAATGACTACAAGGGTGGCATGCGCGAGGAGAGGCAGAGAAAAACCACGAAAAGACAAGAAATAAAAATGAATGTAATGCTCAAGGCAGAGGAACCCAAAAAACGTTTAACATACCAGCCCAATGACCTGAAACCGTTCTTCCCCACCAAGAGAGCGGAGCGGTCCATCACCGGCTTAACAAACCGCAATCTTTTCCACTTGGCCGAATTCCCAGGAGACTTAATGCTGATGAACCAGGATTGTATATCACGAGGCATCCACCGCAGTGACGTGACAAAAGCCAACTGCCTGGAAGGAGAGAGTGTCTGGAAAGAGTACCTGGCAAAACCTGCATCTCACCATTATTAAAGTTTTCTTGATCGCCCATGGTGAACTGTGTGTCACGCTCCTTGTTTTTCTTGCAACTCTGCCTGCCCGGGTGTCTTCCCTCTCTGTCTTCTCTTGGGATCCAGTCACTGGGTGTCCTTCAAGGTATGACCTACCTGCTAAGGCTTCGTGGTTTCAGGCAACTCCCGGTTCTCTGCTCCCACCTCCCTTCCAAGGCGCAGGCTCCTCCCCTTCATCTACTCCTGCAGGGCCCCCAAATTTCGTGGTTTAAAACAACAGTCACTAATTTAGCCTGTAATCCTGCAGGTCGGCAGTGAAGGCTGGGCTCAGCCGAGAGGTTCTCCTGGTCTCAGCTGAGGTCCTCACGTGTCTGCAGTCAACTGACTTCAGGTAGGTGGAGCTCTGCCTGGGGGTTGACGACCATCAGCTGGGTCAGTGGGAGTGACTGGGCCAGGTTTCCTCCCTCCAGCAGGTTAGCCCAAGTATGTTCAGGGGGCCATTACAGGATCCAAGAAAGCATGAGGAAGTTTGCCAGGCCCCTTGAAGTCCGGGCTCAGAGCTGGCACACCACCACAGTACCACATTCTGTTGACCAAAACAAAAGCATTCCCTGCTTTGGGCAGAACCAAAACATGCAAAGGACAAAGGAGGGCGCCTTATCCATACTTGAGAAGGTTCTGGAGGCCACAGGGTAGAGCCCCCCTGGCTTTGATCATTTCTTTGGACAGCCCGCCCTACCTAGCTTAATTTGAAGGGACCCAGTGCTTAGGCGGGCCACTGCAAACAATGACCAAACTGATATATGCTTTGAAAAAAATTCTTTATTCAGCTTGTCCTATAAATCGAGAGGTTAAGATGTACAGTACAGGTCTCAGAAGTGAGTTTATCAAAGGTCAGAAGAGTAATTCTCTCTAGAGGAAGCTCTGCTCCTGTGAGAGCCTGGCTCACAGCCACACGCGGGGTTTTAGATACGGCACCTGCTGGTCTGGCATTCTGCCCCAGCTCCGAGCCTGGTTTTAGGAAAGCCTGCCCCCACTTTTCCACACCCCCATCTCAATACCCCCACCCCACCATGTGCCCAAGCAAGAGTAAACAGAGTCCAGGTGCTGCTGGGTGCCAGGTTCAGGGCACATGTTTCTTGCTTGTTCTCTTGGGTTCCAGAGCCCGCGGGGCCCAGGTCTGAGCGCTGTCCTGTGCCTTCATTGTCCTGATGTCATGTCGTAGAGCGCGGAGGCCAGCCTGGGATGGGGGGGTCACAGGGGCTCCTCCCCAGTGTGAAGGCCGCCAGGGCCAGGCCCACAGCCAGGAAGGCCCCCATGGAGATGGTAGCACTGTGGGCACCCCCCCGGGCACTGGTCTCCATGCCAGACACCGGTGGGTTGAGAAGGAGAGAACATCGGGACCAGGTGAGCCCATTGGAGACAGAGAGGAGACGAGTGAGGGCGCTGGTCCTCGGGCAAGGTGATGTCATCAGAACTGATTGTCTGGTGGGAAGGGAAAAAGGAATGAGAGAGAAAAGTGCCAAACAGGAAGCCGAGACCAGAGACCAAAGGGCAGCTGAACATGGGGCGGGGAAAGCCCCTGTGTCTTGTCAGCCGTGGGAGCAGGAGAGGTTTTTGTGCAGGAAGCTGTAGTGGTGCCTTGGGAGATCAATCTGGCTGGGGGCTCCCGATGGACAGGAGGGGAGAGAGTTGGGGCATTTGAGGCCAATTGGGAAATGGGTACAAGAGTCCCAGGCGAGGGGTACCCAGGCCCCCAGCTACTGTGTGCCCTTTGGAAGAGGAGGGAGAGGAGAGGAGTGAGCAGGGCTCCTGTCGCCCCGCTGTGCCCGTCTCCCTGCCCTGCCACCCTCTCCGCAGCTCTGGCTCCCATAGGAGGCACCCTGCACTGTCCTTTCCACTGGCATGTTATGCTTTTTAGGGGTGAGGATCTTGATCTGTTTCTGTTTTTAATTATTTGTCTCCTGGTATACAGTAGTCCTTCAACAGATATGCACGGGATGACTGAATAAGTAAGGAAAGATCCCAGAATCAGCCCGACGTGGGGCAGCCTGAATATGGGACACAAAGGGAGCGAGCTATCAAAGGTGCTCCGTGAGGCGGGTCCCTGTGACCCAGGGGGTGGTTCGTGGCAACTACTGCTGCCCTACCGCTGCCCCCGTCACCGGAGCCACCACACCTGGTGACCTAGCCCTGAAATCCTGGGACGAATTCTGCAAACACTTCCTCATGCACACGGACCACAGAGCAGCACAGAGAGACACCTGGTCCCCATTCTAGGTGAGGAAAATGAAATGGCTAGGCAGGTGTCAACCCCTGTGAGCAGTCAGGACAAATCAGTCCTGCCTGCACCCCCGTGGCCTGCCTACACCCCGATTTCCTGTCCTTGGGGCTGCAGGTTGAGGTTCTTGCCATCATCAGTAATAATGTTCTCATTAGTGTTGTTAATATCAGTGACAATAACAATAGTAACAAAAGCCACCGTTCATCACACTCAGTGACTGTGCCAAGCAGAGGCCTCAGTAATTCAAGTAACATCATTTTATGCAACTCTCTCATCAGTCCTAAGAGGCTGGTATGAACAGTTTTGTCTTACATCTGAGAGGTTCAGAACCCAGAGATTAGGGGTGTCAGGTGTGTTTGCATCCCAGGTCAGAACTCTCTCAACCAAATCCCATGTATAGGTTCCTCACAGACCAGGAGCCCCTGGAAGAAGGCGGGAGGCAGGGGTAGTTGAACTCTGTATCCCCGGGCACGGCACAGCATGCCGGCCCACGGTAGATGCCCAATTCAAAGTGGAACACGACACGGACAAGAAATGCCCCGAGTCCCAGTGGGTCACAGGCCCAGGCCCCTGTGGGTGGTGGGGTGGGAGGGCAGCCACTTACCCAGGCTCCTCTTCTCAGCGTGTCGGGGCTGCAGCTGGATGGGCCCCAGGACGACGTCCACCTTCTCCTGGTAGGAGCCCACGTCCCTCTTCGACCTCCTGAGGCAGCCTCTGTGGCAGCGGGAGGAGTAGTCATAGGCCCTGCACACCACCATCTTACACTGCAGGTACACCGAGGGGAAGCGGTTCAGGAAGCGGAAGGAGCTGAATTTGAAGCGGACGATATGTGGTGACGGTTGGTCGTAGGGTTTGTAGGTCTCATCCTTCACACACCTGCAAGAAGAGAGGAGGAGACCATTCGCGCTCACCAGGGCTCTCACCCCTCCTGACTTGGACGCCCTGGGTGTGGAATCAACAGCCTGTCCTGGGGGCACGCCTCCTGCCACCCCTCACCTGCCTGCCTTTGGAACATGTGGCTCCGGAATTGACTGTCAGCCCTGTAGGGAAATCCTGGGGCCTCGTGCATATCAGCAGCGTCTTAAAGCAGCAAGTCAGCCCAGGGTTTCCACACTGACCAGCTGGCCCCATACCGTGCAGTGACCATGTGCTCAGTGGCCCCAGGTTACCCAGGTGAGTCAGGGAGTAGTAGGACCCAGAGAGAGGACAAGAAGGAAGATGAAGTTTTCTTCCCTCTCCGGGTCTCAGGGTCAGGCAAGGTGACACCAGGCTACCCTCTAGTGTCTTTGGTGACTTTCCCTCTCCAGGGCTGTGTCTCCTGACCCACCTCAACTTGCTTTGGGGACCCTGCAGGTGTTTGAAGCTCAAGGCTGTTCTAATGGACATCTAGGTGGGTGGTTCAGTTGGTGGCCAGGTGTAGTCCATGAGTCCCCATGCTCCAGGGACAGTTGGGACACATATGTGGGAGTTTGACCCCCTTGGTATGTGTACCTGTGACACCAAGAGCAGAGTTCCGAATGCAGAACTTGGCACGAACACGGCCACTGAAGGGGAACTAGTGTTCCCTCCCTCTTGGCTGTCCCGGTAAGCATTACCTAACCGTTCTCTCACCCCTCCCCTCTCCTCCCCTCCCCCAGGACCAGATGCAATCGTTAGCAATTCTATGCACCCTTAATAACCAGCCTCAATAAAAACCCTGGGAACCTGGGAACAGGAGCGTCCTCCTTGGAGGGACACTCTCCTTCTCTCCCCAGGCTTGCAGCGCTGCAAAGCCTCACGTGTGTTTCACTCTCCACCGAACACCCGCTGGACAGGAAACGGACACATGTGCATGCCCCCCATAAAACTGCATTATCTTACATACATATCTATGCCAGAAGTTGACCAAAAAGGAGCCTTTAACAGAGAAGAACCAAATCACCCACCCATTGACATTCATCTCAACCATTTGACATAACTTCAAATGTCATCTTGTTACTATTTGTAAAAAGAGGACCTGGGTAACTTCCTCCCCATCTTGGCTGCCAAGGAGGCTGCTGTGAACTGAACCACTGCATAGACTGTGAACAAGACAAACCTCAACCCCAGTTTACCGAATTGACACTTAGAAAAATTGTGCCTGGAAAGAGATGCTGTTTTTAGTGCCTCGGGGAGGTGTGGAAGTTAACATCCCAGACCTAATTCCAAGTAGATCACCTTCTCCTGTCAGTACACCTTCTATGTGAGGCAGTTGTTACTGAGGTGCCAAGATCAGATTGTAAGCCAAGAAATTATGTAAACACCAATGGACAGGGACGAAAGGGTAGTCATTGGAGTTGCACACCCCAGGGTCCTTGGACCTGCCCGTGAGCTCGGAAGAGTCCTGTCATCCAGGGAAACAAGACTCTGTGAAACAGTCCAACTTGGGCACCATGGACCCCGGCCTGGGCACCACTGGCCTCGCCCCTGCACTGTCGAGCCTGGTGGGAGCCACGGACTCTGAAAATGTCCATGCCCAGCTGATGTAGGTCCACATTTGGTGCCTTTGGTGTGACATTCATTGTGGACCACCTGCTGTGCATTTTCTTTGCCCAAAAGATCACCTGCTCTTTCTCATTTAATCCTCCCAACAGTCTACGATGTGGGCACTGCCATGCTCATTTGGTGGGCAAAGAAACTGGCTCAGAGAGGTGCACCTGCCCAGAGTGCTGTGGCTAGTTACGTGGCAGGGCTGGCATCTCTCTCTCAGTCTGCTTCCAAGCTCATCCTGCACCAGTGCACCCACATCCTTTTAGTACTAAAGCTTACCTTGAGTCCAGTCCCTGGGGCCTAATCCCAATTTACAGCCAATGTGCTTAGTGACCGCCGGTGAGTCATTCAGTTCATCAGACACCCGCCTCCCTGTATGTTAACCGGATATGACAACCTGACTGGTTAAGCTTGAACTACTAGGACAAAATTCTGCATTCCTTGAACCTTCAGGCTACTGGTGTTTGGGTGGTCAGGCAAAGGTTAAAGTCTACCCCCTGAAGACATTTCTTACCCACTCCGGATTAGATAATAAGTCAAAGATGTGAAGTCACTGGAATATGGAGATGCCACGCAGGTGTCCACGAACAAGGCCAAGGAGGCATTGGGATGAAGGATTTCAGCCTGAAGGTACAAATTCTGGTTCAAGGCCACGTAGTACGGGCTACTGGTCACACGCTGTGAGAATGAAGAAGACGTATAAAAGGAAATGTCCACGTTGACATGGCCGTACTGCACTTCCTTGATGTCAATGCTGTTGTTGGCGATGTACATTGTGTTCACCCAAGTGTTCTGGAGAATTCTGCAGCTGACGTGGATGTGGAAGTTCTTTGTCCTCTCGATGATGCTGCCTGAAGCACCTGCTCTGAGGACGTTGGAATAGGTGATGGTATCATTATCCACCTGGAAGAGGCAGGCAGGAAAGCTGAGTCAGGCTCACTTCTCCTGCTAAGAGACTCTGATGGCTGATTTTGGTCAGAGCGAGAGGGAGGGGGCTCAACAAGGCTTTCAGAACCCTCCCAAAACTAGAGATGGCACATGCCTGCTGCCAGGGCCACCATTGCCTGGGACGGGCATGCTGCTTAACTAGCTAGACTCTCCTTTCACAATCCCCTTCTTCCCTGCCACGTGACATGACGGGGGACTACTGTGGAGAACAGGTGTTGGGGCTTCCTGGGAGCTGCTTCTCACGGGGAGCTGGGTTTGTCTGCGTGACCCCTTGCCCTGCGATATGACCAAGCTTAGTGTGGACTCCAGACGGCAAGGCCTTTCTGGTTTGTTCTGTTTCATTTTCTCTGTTGCTGGGAGAAATCAAGGGAAGCAGTCATGTACCCGCGAGAGGGGCTGAGGGCGTTAGTTTGCACTCTGCTGCGTGGGTGGGCCAGTAGCTATTGCAGCTTGGTGTCTGAAGCTGCTGGGGCTGGAAGCAACAGATCAGAGTTACTGTTGGGGCAGGTCTCTGGCCTCTGGGGTAGGGTCTTCCCCAGAGGCCACCATGGCAAGGCAGAGCACTTCCTGTCATGCTCTGATTTTTCACTTCCTGCACCACAGGGTTATTTTCAACTTTCATCAAGCAGCAAGTTTGCAAGAATATTGGTCTCTTACGCCATTTGATGTGCCTACCACCTTGTGAGAATGACTTTTCTGGGGATTAGAACCTTGCATCTGGAGCTCTGTGAGCATCTCAAGCAAGGGATGCTGTCTCTTTCCAGGGCTTGGTCTGCTGTCAATCACAGCATCAGTCACATCAATAAATATCCATGGAAGGGATGAAAGGGGCAAGGGATGGAAGTCGAGCGAAAGCACCGTGGTGGAGAAGGATGGGGCCAAAAGCCGCTGCCCCAGTGGCCCAAATGGCCATGAGGACACAGGTGAGCAAGACCCCCGGAAGTTCCATGGTCATGATCATCTGGCCCCAAGTGAGGTGATCCCAAGCGAGGCATGGCCAGGAAGAGGCTGGAGGAAACTCTTCCCTCCCCAAATGCTGTGATGGTCAGAAGCAAACTTCTGGCCCGGTACAAATTCCCACGAGCCATGGGTGCTTTGGCAAGAAAGAGCACAGAGCACCACCATAGCAACCTAAATGCAAATGCAACCTCATACTTCATCAAAGGCGGATGGGTAAGATGTGTTTGCATTCTTTCATTTAATGAGGTACCTGCCCCTCTTCCCCACCCCAACCCCAAGCTGTCCAAGCGTCTGGCCCTGGCAGCTGCTATTGCCAGAGCTGACGTGAGTGGCAGCTGGCCGGGCACCCTCTGTGTTGGACGGTGCTGGGAAAACTGCCTGCTGACCTGTCCTTCCTTCCTTCTATTTGGAAGTGGCAAGGAACAGATTTATATGTCCACCCCGATTATGTTCTGGTTATACAGACACAATCACGTTGTGTGGGTCCCCAGAATTTCAGCAACACCGTGCACATCACCTTAAGAAACTCTCTCAGCACGGGATAGAGTGGGAAGGCCCCGGCTTACCTGCTGGTTGGTACCGCAGCCTGAGTAGGGAATTGTGAAGGTCACCTGTCTCGACATTATCTGGGGCTGGCACTGGTAGACCCCGTTCCAGCTGGGAATGACAAGGTCACTGGCGGAATAGCCCAAGGACTGCAGGTAGCTCCTGCTCACATTGACTTGCATTTGATACGACAGACACAGCAGCTCTGGTGGCCAAGGGCAGACAATGAAGTCAGTTGGCACCCCCAAGCCCCAGCAAGTCCCACTAGGAGCTCCTCCCACACATTGGGGGAGGGATCGAGGTGGCTGACAAAGGCGGTCCACATGAGGATACGCTCCCACCCCCTGAGGTGCCCTGTGGCTCCAGACAGTCTCATTCTCGGGAGAGCCCCATGCGGACACAGGCACTGGGGATTCCTCAGATGAAGAACGGGGAGCAGGATGCGAAAGGAGTGAAATGTTTGGCCAAGGTACCGTTGTCCAGAAACTAAAGTTACGCTCCAGTTGAACTGTGGGGTTGCTGTGACAGAAGGTCCTTTAGCCATGGAGCAGGGTCAAAGCCTAAATCTGGGCTGAAAATGAGTGCTTGGCCATCACCTAGCCCAGTCCCTGGCCAGCCTGTAAATTAGTCCATTTAACGGCTTGAATCATGGCCATGAGCCTCTGCTGGAAGTGGCTGAGTGACCTGTGACTTTCAGATAGCAGGCAAACATGCCAGGTCTCAGGGCCTGGTCACAGCGTCCCACACTCTGGAATGGTCATACGGCCTCAGGCCAGGGGCCGCTTCTGCCCTTGGCACGGATGTCTCATATGTGCTAGAAGTGTTGCGTTGCACATCCCACTCAGCCTCTCTGGCCATATCAGTGATACCAGTACACAGCCCTGTAGTCAGTTCTCGCCCTTGACCTCATTTCAGGGCAGCCGGAGTCCCCAGACACACTGCCCTCCTCCCTTTTCAGCACTAGATCAAGCCTCGGTGACCTGCCGAGGCTGCTCCTGGTTCCTGTCCCACCACCGCAGCGTGATTGCGGAGCAGAGGGCCCTCGAGGGCCGCCCATACCTAATGAGCCAGGGGACTTACGGATGCTGTCATTGGAGGGTCTAGAGTAGTAGTCAGCCCAGAACCCCCTCCGGGTGATGCTGCGATCGCTGACGAAGCGAATGGACATGAAGTTGGACGACGAGGTGAAGGAGTTCCTCTCCCCGTGACAAAGCCGGGCCAGGAGAGGGGAGCTGTGGCAGGGGCCATCGAACACTTCGATGTAATCATAGTTACAATTCCCCTCGAGCCTGCAGACAAGACACACGGTTTCGGCCTCACATCCTGCCAGGATTGGAGGCAGGGGGTCAGGTCTTGGTGCGGGGTCACACCTCTGGGCCAGAAACTCTGACAAAAATTAATAATTGAAAATAATAGATTTTCTTAAATTGAGCAGAGACTCCTCCTCCCATAGCCTGCACACATGGGTCTTAGTCCTGTCTGCCTTTGGGGGCCACCCATTTGACGTGTACAGCCCCTCTCCTGACGACAGCCCTTTGCATCATGACAGGAAAGACTCCCATCCTGCCTTAGACTTCTCTTCAATTCAAAAGAGCCCAGGGCCCTAGAATGAAATAAATATCCATGAATTCACGGTGATGGAAATAAGTCGTTGAATAAGTAAAGGTTGGACAAGTCAAATCACCTCTCTGAAAGTCGGGTTCTTCCTTACGAAGGTGAAATAATCCTGTCCTTGCACAGAGCTTCTATGAGGCTCAAGTGAAATAAAACAGGGAAAAGCGTGTCGAATAAATCTTGGTGGCCATTGCTATTCAGGCGCTGGCTAAAGAACCAAGTCCTGATCAACCTTCCTACGCAGGATCTTACGAGCTTGAACTGGAGTCCCCAAAATCCAACATGAATTGTAATGATAAGGCAATTAAAATCATGTCTCTTCTGCAAGACCCCACATAAGTTTCCAAGGCAGAGATGCACGCCCCTACCCAGGCCATTGTAGATCAGGAATCAAGAGAGAAAACTATTTCGCTCAGTGGTGGGTCTTAGTGAAGAAGTTTATGTACCTTCTTTCCGGGCCACTGAAAAACACCGGTGCCCCTTGCATGGCCACCCTCACCCCAGACCAATCACGCATTCATGTGCTTTGATGCTATCTCCTCTGTTAAAAACAATTTTTCCACTTCTGCCTGAGCCCTGGAACTTGCCCCCCAATAAAAGAGGGAGCAGAGAGAAAAGTTCAAAACAGCCAGTATGGTCATTAATAGGGCCCTTTGCGTTAATTTCACCCCTAACAGAGTCCCTCCCCTGGATGACATCTTCCAAGTATCTTCATGTATTTATTTCTCTCCTGTGACACTCCCAATAACCAGCGATTAGGGGAGAGGGGGCAGGTATTGTATTCCTCTTTTCTGACTCAGGTTGAGGAAAGCTAAGGGATTTCCTACGATCACACAGCAAATTAGTGACCAAACTGAGACTTTCGGCCGAGGCGCTCGTCCTGGCCCCACTTTCCTGGGCTGTCTCCGTGCTAGGTCTAAAATGGAACCCATAAGAAAAAACCTCTGCTGACGTGCTAGGCACCGTTTGCTCCCTTCTGAGCATCTGTGAGGCCCCCGCACATCCCACTCTGCACCCACACACTCACTGCACGTCTTTGAAGACAACAGTTACACGGTCATTGTTCTGGACCTCAATATCCCACACACACTGGGCGTTGTTCGGGTAGTTCTCAGGATAGAACGGGCTGGAAAAGTGTCCTGATGGCTGGGACAGGAAGCCTCCACAGACATAATTTGCTGTCGGGACAAAACAGAAGTGCTGATGACCCCCGACACACAACTGCCGAGACAGAAACCCAACAGGAGGTAGCCTAGACCTGGCCTGTCCACCCAAGGCCAGCAGGATGCCCTTCCCGGGCAGCTACACTTAGGGAAGCCCTCTCCTCATCATTCTTGTCATGTCTCCCCAGTGCCCCTATCACGGAGGGGAAGGGAAAGAGGATTCATTGGGGAGCTCAGCACTTAATAGGTTGGTCTGGTGACAATGTGGGAAGAAGCTGTTGACAAAGAGAAAAGATAATGATGAGTTTCCTGGCATCCTTGACACAGTGACGGAGCGCTTGCTTGCTCTGTGCCAGAAATGTGCCAGAGGGAGACGCTGGCTGCAGGCCATGTTCTCAGGGAGGCTCACAGCCTGAAGGGGTGGATAGAATGGAGTGAATCCTGACACAGTGGGTGGACGGGAGCCCAAAGCTTTGGCTCCTGGCCCAGCTTGAGCAAACGAGTCTGCTTTTCTCATAATCCTCGGTTTCATACAGAACGTCCCTGAACCCCTGGATCAAGTGAAGCCCCTGCTAATATGCCCTTTGCACACCGATCTTTCCCTTTGGAACAACTGTCACAACTGTAATTCTATCATTACTTCTGAATTAAATATTTAATACTGCGTTCTACCTGAGGGAGGAGGTCCGTTTCTCTTTCCCGTTATTCTGTAATTTTACAGCCCTTCTTGATGGTCATGTGGTCACATACACGGCAAAGATCTTAAAATACTTAACATCGTGGGACTTAGTAATTTTGAGTACATTCTAGATGCCAGACACTATGTTAACTTCAATCCGAAAGGTAAAAAAAAACAAAAACAAAAAAAAGAGAGAGACATGCCCAGATTTATTTATAGAAATATTCTTCATCACAGAATCATTTACAATAATGAAGAAATATAAATAAACAAAATGCCCAGCAACTGGGCACTAGTTAAATAATTTGCGGGCACAGCTGTGCAGTGGAATATAACACGGGCATTTAAAATGACGGTGAGAGCAATTGCCAACGAGCAATAAAAAGCTACTGAACTGTATCCATGTCATCAGGTAAAATTTACAAGTAAAAGCATGATGATTCATGAAGTTTTCCATTTACTATCTCCCTTCTTCCTCCCAAAGATCTGGCGACACTCCAAGAAATAAAAGCCTTTATTTCTATTCTCTGAAGAATCAATCACCTCATTTGCTTAAAAGAAGGAGATGGCGGTCTCCTTAGTTAAAGCAAATGCGACCTAGCTGGCGGGGGCGATGGGAAGGTTGCATGCGTGCGAGCGAGATGCTGGCTGTGCGCACGCAGATAGGGTTCAGGGCATGGTGGGGCCGGCCCGGGGGCTGTGCAGGGTGAGGGGGCGGTGTACTCGCAGGCACCTACACCATGGGCAGCCAAGCCTATGCATGAGGTAGAAAAACCCAAGACTTACCCTCAGTGGTCACCGGGGATGACTGCCACCAACCTAGAAAGAGAATGACGTCATTGTAGGATTTTACTGGAAATGATGTTTAAATCCCATGGCCAGCCAGTTAACAGAAAAAGTGAAATCCTTTTCCTTACGGCAGGACATCCCAGAGCCTTCACTGTTCCACTGTATGCTGAGTGGCTCAGAAGAGCCACGCAGCAGCACTTCTCAACGCATTTGGCACTGAATATTTTCACTGTGACACGAAGGCCACTTTGGGGGTTGTGCTCTCAACATGCAGGGATTCTTTCACAGATGAACATGTGTAAGTGTTTTGCTTGGCCATGTTTCTAAGATGGTCATGATTCTCCGTGGGCCAGCCGGGACAGTGATTGGCACCTGGAAGGACCAGAGGACCCAAACCTCTTTCACCGCCCCCTCTGCCTATGACCACAGGCAGCCGATGATGGCAGGGGTCTGAGGGGCTCTCCAGGCTGAGCTCAGTGAGAGCCATCATCCTGGGGACCCAGCTAGTCACTGTGACAAACCCAGAGTCCTCAGAGAGAAATCACTCCCCCCGGAAGGAGCCCATTCTTCTCCTCCTGTTTGTGGAAACACAAGAGGGTGGAGGTCCAGAGAGGAGGGCGGCGCCGCAGTGACTCACCTGGGGTAGTCGGGTTGGTTTGTGAAGCTGTGAGAAAGAGAAGGAAACGTGGTCAGTCTCAGTGCCCAGGATGTGTTGGGACAAACCCTCGGGATCTTGAGACACAGGCACTGATATCCGAGACCTGTCCCCTTTGTGGCACTGAGAAAAATGCTTCTGCAGGCTGTCCAGGAGAGCTGAGTAGTAAAGGTGAACTCAAGGGTTCATCTCCCCCAAAACAGCTGTTGGGGGAATTTGTACATTAAGCCCTTGTCTGCTCCAGGGGACTACCTAAGGAAGACGCTGCAGCCCACCCATAAAATCAGGGTCACCAACAGCTAGTGGTGAGGCTATCAAGGAAACTGCCCATCTCCCAGGGACATCTGAGGGCTTGGGGGTGGGGTAGCCCAGTGCAAAGAGGAATGCATGTTTGGGGAGACCCACACTAAACGCAGAAGCCCAATGTCTTAGAGGCCCACCTGAGCAGATGACACCTGCATCCTCATGATGTCTGCAGTTGTGTACGTTCCAGGGGTTGTGGGGACAATGCCACAGGTAGGACTCGTGCCCTGAGCAGTCCACATTGTCCAGGACAATTGGCCCTGAGCCCTGACCAAACCGGGCATTTCCTGGAGCTGACATGGCCGAGCCACAGCTCAACTGCCTGCACACCACCTTGGCGTCATTGATGTCCCAACTGTCATCACACACGGTCCCCCAGGAGCCTTCGTAGAGAACCTCCACCCGGCCTTGACACCGGTCACTTCCGTTCACCAGCCTCAGGGCCAACCCGGAATCGGATCCTAGAAGAGGACATGAAAATTCACTTTCTCTTGTGTCTCCTGAAGGAAGAGATTCCAAGGTGTGAGCGAGGTTTAGAGGTCTTCCAGGGGCCAAGACTTTGGGTTCAGGTTTATGTTCCCCAGCATTAGGACTTGACTGGAGCCTGTTTGTCATCCTTCATCCGCAAGGGGCTGTGTTACAGACCCCTCGGTGTGAGCTGAGGCGCACGTTCTCTGATTGGTCCCCAAAGCGCTCAGCAATTCGGTGGCTGAGCCCAGCCTTGGGGCGCAAGGGGAAAGAAAGGAAGCCAGCAGTCTGCATCAGCAGTGACCGCTGAGACCAACCTGGGCATCTGCCACAGGAAACCACCAGAGACAGTTTCCCAGGGCCCCACCAAGGAGCATCCCCAGGACCTCATCTTTGGAGACTCCATCTTCAGCTGACTCATCCTGTACCAGGGGACCCCACCCCACCGGGTTTGAGGCCAGTTCCTGAGGCTCATTCTCCACGGGGCACCCAACGCTTGCCTTGGTATTTACTGCAGTGGAAAGCCTCCTTCCTATTAAAAAGAAAACGCGGCAGCCCAAACCACTCCCCCTGGAAGTTCAGGGAGGGCCTGTCCCTCTGCCTTGGGGAAGGAGGAGGGGAAGGTGGGCATGAGACCCTACTTGGTCATCAGAGCAAATGGAAATGATTTCTGAGAAGGTACCTAGTGCCCAGCAAGGCGCTCAGAGTCCTCCTAGGACTTGACAGCTGAGAGACTGGGACAAACAGTCTATCTCTTGGTGGGATGTAGACTTGGGGCTGGCAAACACCCGTCGTGTGCACTAAGCAAGCCGATAGTGGAAGCCACACACAGAAGAAAGCAGAGGTAAGAAAAGTGCATGGGACAACCTTGGAACTTCTGGATCCAGCTGTCCCTGAAGCTAGACCTACCACTAAATGTCCTGATATGTGAGCCATGGAGTTCTCTTCTAGCTCCAGAGAGTTTGAGCTGGGTTCCTGCCACTTGCAAACCAAAAGGCCCTGACTAATACAGCCCATAATTCTGGTAGGTAGAATGTAGAGGGAGCCCTCCATGTTGGGTGAGGTGACGAGCGTGGAAGTGTTTGAACCCAAGAGTCGAGGACTTCCCCCAGGCGTGGTGGCTACAGTGTTGAGCACTGCGCTTCAGTTGGGCCCAAGTGATGCTCACCGTAGGAAGGACTTGTGTGCCACCAATCTGGAGAGAAAACAAAGCAGGCTTAGAAAGGAGGGCGTAGAATCAAGGTTGGGTCCAGTCATCTGTGACTGGGGTCAGGGACAGCGGGCGCGGAGGAAGCTCTGTGGCCAGGAGAGAAGGAGGCCTTTTCTGAGAGCTTTCACTGAGCCAAAGCCATGCCCTTGAATGTCCTTAACAATGCCAATGAGGTGGTACGATCAGTAAGAGCAATTACAATGCTCTCCTGACGCAGTGTTCTTTGGTAAAAGCATCCTGTCGGCTCTACTGAGAGTCTGGGGCATAAAAGGTCTCTGTTCTCTCATTGCATGTAACATTTGGCCGAGACGAAGCTTTCAAGCAGAAATGACCCCAGGACAGAGCCTCCTCTGTCACTGGAAGTTGCTAAGCACTGGAGCCAGAATGCTCTTACCCCGCTGAGCCAGGCTGGCAGATCAATGTGTTGTGGGCTCAACCAGAACCATCTACATACTCGAGAGTGGTTGGGAAAGGGACTGGAAGGCAGGGATCTCCACGGTCCCCTCCTGCAACTACTGGTGGGGGCGCGGTTGAGGTGAGCAGTGAGATACTAGTCAGGTAGCTGGACTCACCTGGCATGGCCGTGGACTGGGGCCTGGCAGCTGTGAGAGAGAGGGAGGGTCTGGTCAGACATGTGGCACAGAAGGTGGCATGGCTGGAAGCACAGGGGGAAGAAACTGAGCAGACCACATGCTTAGGTCTGCCTGACCCTTGCCACGGAGGCAAGGCATCTGCCTCTGACTGTTGAGGGACACCCCTCATCAGAATCGAGGAAGACCCTGTGCGATTATTTCTGATGTCAGGGTGATTCGCTCTGCATTTAGAAGGAGTGACTGCGTGGGCACAAGCAAACTGTCCACCACGCAATGGTAGCAGTTTGCCAAGGTGGTAAGGCTGAGGAGTCTGGCCCAGGGGCAAACACCATGGGTAATGTTTCAGGCCTGACCTAGGCAAGTAATTATAAGGGGTTGCCTGACAGGCCTCGCAGGGGTCATTGCGCTTGGCAGAGACAGCTGGGATGCAGAGATCACATCGAATCTCTCTGGGGAGAGTTACAGTCAAGGATTCATGGCCCCTAAGTCTACACCAGCCATGGAAGGATCGCTACAATCCTGGCCCACGGGCCCCACTTCGGGTCTCCTTCCAATCCTCCCTCTTGCGATCGCCTGCTATACTCAAATTAGAGAAGAAAGGATTAATTCACTCTTGCAGTTTAGATCCGAATTCAGCTTTCAACACCTTGCACTATGACACAGGCCAATGCTGATCTAGGCAGGGAGCTAAGGACGCTTCAAGGGAATAAGCAATGTAAAAAAAACTTTGCCAGTTAATATAACGTAAGGACACATTGTTCATAAACTATGCCAATGAAAAAGAGACCACCATGTCTGAGGCCCACCTGAACAGATGACGCCGGCGTCCTCCCCGTGGTTACAGTTGTGCGAGTTCCAGCCTCGGTGAGGGCAGTTCCACAGGTGGGACTCGTGCCCTGAGCAGCGCACGTCATCCAGGACAATCGGCCCGTAGCCCTGCCCGAACCGGGCACTGCCGGGAGCCGCCGTGGCCCAGCCACAGCCCAGCTGCCTGCACACCACCTTGGCATCGTTGATGTCCCAAT